>JAQMYJ010000036.1:7094381-7105759 GCA_030014305.1 Clarias laeviceps | reverse complement strand
TATTTACACATTAAGTTTACTGAAAGTAAAAACAGTTGAAAGTCAGAGGACGTTTCTTTTTTTGCTGAGTATATGTTCTCTTATGGCAGGTCACAAATTTTCTGCACTGTCAAATGAATGTACTGTACAACCTCTTTTGTAGAAAGTACAACCTCTTTCGTACAAACATAGAAGTAGGCCGTATGTCCATGAATGACGGACATACGGCAGTGGAGATGGATAACTTCTGTCTCTACACACAAGGAAACATACAGCTAAGAGTCCTTGTATAGCCTGCTGCCACCATCCCTACTCAGCTTTCCAATATGTCTCATGTACAATTCTCCTTTTCATTTTTATACATTATCTTCCTGTTCCATCGGTACATGTTTATCATATTTGACCTGAAAATGTAATTTCAAAAGTCTGCTGGTTTCATCTATGTAGTTGTTTTGGACTCGATTTTTGAGAATGATGAAAATTTTACATCTTGCAGTGCACAATTTATAGTTCCATTGTTGACTATCATTGTGGGAATCTGAAAGCTTTCAGTGCTGTTTATGTGGACGTGTTATAAATTGAAATGATTCGAAATTGAAAATTGGAAATTATTCTGATTCTGATTGAATCTGCTTGCATTTTTTTACTGATGGCTGTTTATGCACTGCCAATACAAAAACCAATGTGACATCACCACAGTAAAGGTTGCAAAATTATTGTTATTTTTTTAAAGTCTGCTCCATTATTGACAGCCTTGTTAATTATGGGATAGGGTTGGTTATCTACCTTTTATTTTAAATTTAAAAAATAATAAAATGTCACAATTGTTGCCACCATTGCTTCCTTTGCCAGCAATGAATAATCTTCTAAAATAATTAATGAGGTCAGTGAACTGCACATTTTGTTAATATCGTAAAGAAAATCAGTCATGTTCATTTATGTGTCCTTGTACTGCTGGCACTTTAGGTAGCCACACAGAATGAGTGGAGAACAAGAAGCGCTCTATTACGCTCCCTCTCAATATGCCACCATAAAAATAAACCATGACCTTGTTGCACGTTTGTACATTCCTGTCTGTATAAAACTACGAGCAACGATCATAAAAATAATTAAGGCACTACAGAAAGCACTACAGGTGGTAAATAAGTTAAACTTAATTGAAGGATTGAGTTAAATTTGCATGTTTTGCACCAATATATATATATAAATTATAAATTAATCCTTTAAATTCCTTTAGAAGACTTTTGAAACTGGCACTGCATATCCAAAATTAAAGCCACCTAGAATTCCACCATGAGTGCGGTATACAATTTGCAATGTAAAACAATTTGAAAGTATGTATTTCACAATGCAAAAAAAAAAAATCACCATCATCATCTTTTTCTTCATTGTCATTGCCATGGTCATTAACATCATCATCAACATCATCATCACTATTGTGACCCATGTTGTTGTTGCGTCACATATAGTCAGAGACAGAGTCAGGGACAGTTGAAACACTGGTGTCCATTTAATAAATGAAACATAAAAACAAACACTAAGAACATGAATAAGAACTGGGCAAACAAGAAGATGAATTGAACAGGACAAACACCAGAAGAGGAGAGATACAAATGTCAGCTCAGATGTGCAGGGGATGATGGGTATTTTTCTTTTTCTTCTGCTACTTGTTCAAATTAAGCAAATAATAATCAGCCATAAATGAGAACATTTCATTCTGAAACCAAACCGTCAGATAACTGACCAACGCCTTCCACAGTGAAAAAAAACAACAACACTATATTACAAATATATTGAAATCCTCGATAGTACATTGCAAATATACTAACAAAAAGTTGTACCATCAGTTAATATATAAAAAATATACTAACATCATGTTTTTACCAAATTTTGGAATTAAACCTTAAACATACTTCAAAATAATTGTATTAAAGAACACTTTCAAAAAATATATTATTGGAAAATATACTTTAAGTGAAAGGTTGGTCTAATTTCCAAAGCACACTTACTACAACTTTCTTTTACAATGTATTTTTGGTGTATTTAAAAAAAATATGCTCTAAATAATCATTGTACAGTACAAATGTACAGAAAGTATACGTTAGAATACAAATTTTAATATATACGGTAGTCTCAGTATATTTTCAGTTAAATTTACATGTACTTATTCATATGTACTTATTTATGCTTATATTTAGTGCACTACTCTCTCGTGCGCGCGCACTCTCAAACTTGTTTGAGCACGCTGAAAATCACTTTTGCCTGTTCAAGATAATTTATGTTTGCACTCACTCACTCTTCTGTGCGCTCACTATCAGAAAGCTACACTTGCACAAACTGCAGCAGCTTTATAACTCTGCAACTATTCCAGCCAACCAGAGACTAGAATCGGCGCGACACCAGCCAATCAGAAACAGGCAGATTCAGACTGTCTGTTTCCTGATTGGCTCCCCCGTTCTCCGCTAGTTTGAATTCACGCCTGGAAGCTGCATCATTGTGTGCGTTAGTTCGTATCGTTATTATTTTTATTTTCATCGGCATATGGTAAATTTCATGGTTTTTGTTAGGTAGTATAAAATTAAGTACATAGTTAACTATAGAATGTATTGTTGCTAAATCTTATGTATTTTGCTTGTGGTATAATGGCTCCGTAGCTCTCGGCCTGTTTTCAGTCTCTGTGTAACAGCTAGAATCAACACATCAGGTTTGAACTAATACTGTACCTGTATACTGTATTCTAATACTGATGTCTGTCTTGGTTTAGACAACAGTTTAAATTTTAGTTTGTGTGATGTTAAGACAACCTGACATTTTGTTGAACATAAATAAACTATAGGACTGTTTTTTGTAACCTTGTGCAAATTAAATCTGTTGAGCTCATGAATAAAATCTCCCTCATAATTACTGATGTAATGCTTTTCAAAAACTTGTTATAGTGTAGAAAATGCATTTAGCATTTGTAAATTATCCTAAACACCTTTAGTGTACTGGTAATACATTTGCCATACAGCATTATAGAAAACTGTGCATTATATTACATAATAAAGTATATATGTATTAACCACAAAGTGTACTTTTTTAGTATTTGTAATTGGCCAGAAGTATAACAGCTACTGCTGCAACACGAGTGTACTCATAGTATATTAATCATGTATTTGTAACACATTAGGAATCGCTGTAATGTACTTAGAATACATTACATATATACTTACATTTCATTAATTCCTGTCAGGTATGTACGTCAGTACACACACAGCCATATACTTTAAGTGTACTAAGTATACTTAAAGTTGTTCCACTTTAGCACACAAAAGTACACTTAATACACTTAAAATTGTGCTTTTGTACAATTTAATTACAACTTAAATACACATAGTACAAAATTTGTTGTTCCAAAATAGCAAACTTCAAGTATACTAGTCATTAGTTTGGAGCAAGTACACTTAAGTCTGCTTTGGCATGCTAGGATTTAATATAGTAGTATTTAGTATACTTTTTTTTTTACGTGGGTGGGGACTTCATTTATAACATCTCTTCTATTGTACTAAACTACCAGCCTCCTAACACACAGCTTGACTGCAAATCAATCTCTGCTATTCGATATCACCCAAATGAGAATGGGTTCCCTGTTGTGTCTGGTTCCTCTCAAGGTGTCTTTCTATTGTGACCTCTTGGAGTTTTCTTTGCTACCATCATCCTCGGCTTGCTTATCATGGACAATCTGATTATTATGATTTATACATTTTCCTCAACCTCATTTGCATAATTTGTTTTGATTCGGTAAAGCTACACTGTGATAATGACCACTGTTAAAAGCTTTATATAAACACAATTAATTGAATTGATTTCAATTGAAATTATGTACAAGGTGTGTTCAAGTCAAATCTGGACGTGTGATTTCTTGTGAATGAAGGCATAAAAATGATTCACATTTACAGAAGACCTCAAGCACAATGGAAAAGTAAAGCGTTTGAATGGTGCAAATGTTTTAATGAAGGCCAATGTTGATCCCCGCTGGAGCCCATTGAAGTTGTTCTCATGGACATTCAGCAAATTGAATCTTTAAAAATCGACATATTACTGGCTGCCAACTAGTGTATGAGATACATCTGTCAGTGGAAACTGTACAAATAATCATTCATGAACACCGTTTGCACTTTACAGGAACTCAGCTGGAAGTTACATCCTCTGTACAGTACTGATCGCACTCCAAGCCATTTCCACATGTTTGGGCCATTAAAGGAGTCCCTGGGAGGCCAGCATTTCAGACATGAAGTAGGCAGGCTGATCATGGCTTCAGTGTACCGGTAAAACTTTCTACCTTGATGGTACCCAATCACTAGTGAAACACTGGGATAAGTGCATTAGTGCAGCAGGGGATTATATAGTATAAGTTAGTATTTTTGCATGACCTTAAATACTGCAGAACATATACTCAAAAGTTATTTGGATGGTTTCAAAAAGCACTATATTTGAAATCATTTCTAAAAAGGAAAACCATCTGTATGGTTCTATCTTTAAATGCTTTAGGTTTCCCTGCTGCAATAAACTAATGTACACCCAAGGGTTCAAGATAAAAAAATTAAAATTCTTGCCCTTAATAAACTGAACCTACCAGTCTCTTGGGTGCAGTAAGTTCATAGGCTATAAGCTAGTTGACTATAGATTTAAAATAGACAAGGCAAAGGAGGATGCTGTGACATTCATGATGACCATTAATCCCCAAACCATGAAAGATCCCTGAGGTTCGATTTCTGGTAGTTCAATTTCTACCAGTGATTCATCCACAGGTTAGGTTTCATGCCCACACTTTCAACCTTTATCTTAAATGTAAACCAACACTTATCACAGATGTCCACACCTTTAAAACATTATAGGAGAATTTCACAAGAGCACGCTCTTTTTTTTTGTTTTTTAGACCATTTACTCTAATTTGTGGTCAATGTTGATGCCTCCAAGAGTGATAACGGAGCTACATTATCCCAACAACATGGTAACTCTACCCAGATGTACCCAGTAGTTTTTTCAAACTAAAATTAGCAACTCTTACATTACAAATATAATAATAGTAATAATAATAATAATTACTAGCTTTTTTCACATTACAGCAGAGTGAAACCCTTTTTTTTTACCGGGTCATCCATAATAGAGCACCTCGGTTGTAAATGCGTTTAATGGCCTTGCTCAGAGGCACAACAGTGGCAGCTTGGTAGTGCTGTGAAGCACCAAACTTCCAATCAGTCACCAAGAGTTTTACCCTCTGAGTCACCAGTGTCTTTCTGGAGAAGTGATGGCGATCAAGGCTGCAATTAATGAATAGAAAATTGTCAGCCCTCAAGGATGAAATTAATTTAAAATAGGTCAAATCAACCAAAAGACTGAATCCATATCAAGCCAGTTGGGCTTCTTTTTATAAAGATGCTGATGCAGTGCCTCCCCTTTTGGTTGAGTGACTGTAGTCGATAACCACAATAGTATTGGGCATGATCCCCAAAAGAAAAGAAAAAAAACTTGTTGGTTTTGGTTAATCAGGTCATCATCTGGACATGAAATAAACTGACTAACCAGGCTGGCTAATTCAATTGACACAGCTATCACAACATCACTCACAGTTCCAGTGTGTCCACTCCTACTGTATAATGTTACAAACAACAGGGTTAGAAGTGCAAGATGCACTGAAGCACAAAGCAATGAGGACCTGTTCTTCCACAGAAGGAGCATGAGTTCTTCGGGTTTTGCAATTACAATTTGGACCTGATAAATTCTGCACTATACTTAATATCTGCATTCCCCAAGAAGAAAACAAGCATACAGTTCTTCAGGTGCTGTTCCGGTGGTTTTGGACACCCAAGTACCTTTGACACTATCCTCTTCTACCAAACTGGTGGTGGTAATGGACAATGCCTGCCATGTCAAATAAAATTAGCAGATGAGCTTTGCCTTGTGTTTAATTAGATCAATCAATGTGCAAGGCCTATAAACTTTACATTCCCTAAAATAGTTGTTTCTTACCTTCTTTGCACCACAGCCCGGGAGACAATCACTTCTGAAGTGTATTCCTTATGTCCAGTCTGCTCCGTAATTTTATTTTTGTTGCAGACAACGCGGTTTCACAAAGATAGGTTCTTAGAAATGGAATCAGGGTTTTTAGTGCCTTTGTGGCGATCTCAGTCGGCGGAGGTGAAGTCATCTCAAACATACTTTTAAGGCCGCAGCTATTACAAAAAGTGGGCTGGGAGCATGTGAATCACCTGCTGCGATAAACCCGTAATTTAGGTAGGACTCTTGGCATTTTCTTTTAAATTCAGCTTTCTTTTTGTTGGCAGTCTCAGACTCTTATCTGCCCGTCTCACCATTTGGGTATTTTCCACTTTTTCAAGGAAGCTCTACACACATTTGTTTTTGACACATTTTAGTTAGTGTTACAGTAGCATGTCACATTAATTTAATTTATCAGGCTTTAAAACTGATATAAAGAGAAATGTTGGAAAGAGATACAGATAGAAGGAAATAGACGATGATCTGACCATTTTTCAAAATAAAATACTCTGTTGGTCAATAAAATGTAAATAAAATAAAACTATGTATATTTTTTATTCTTTCTATGCAGGTACAAGTCCACAGGCACTGCCCCAAAACAAAAAGGTAGAACCATGGAAACAATAGGACTGATTTTCAGTGGTGTAAAAACACACACAATTATGTTCATAATAATAAAGTGTCTTTCTGCCTCGATAGCAGAAGTTTTGATTTTACCAAGCGTGGGTGTCAAAGTGACTAACTAAAAAGAAAAAGGCATTTGGTATAAAATCACCTAAACTGTTAATGTCATTGCAAAAGGACCACAGAGCAAGTGAAATTTAAATGGAAGAATCTGAAGGCCAGGGCAACAAAGGGCCATGTTGAAGCCAAAAAAAAAAAGCCATCAACCGTTTCAGACAAAGTGATTACACAGATGTGGTTCTTGGCATTTTTGAGGGTGAAAACTCGCAAACTCTGCACAGAATTCAAGGTGTTGTAAAAGATGGTGAGTGCACACGTTTAGAGGAAAGTGAGCCAGTTTCTTCCAGTGCAGTGGAAATGCATATGTTAAAACTTAGACATGTCATTGGGGATGGTAAGAGGGTGGATCCTCATTGGTAAAGACAGTAGTGACTGACACTGGGGTTCAGAAAAGAAAAAGCCTTTTTCATGATTTAAATAGTACAAAATAAAATTCTAAAGTATAAAATATGGTAACGTCCTATATATTCACAATGTATTTCTGAATAATGTACACTTTATTTTTTTAGAAGAAGTGTCTGACTTTAAAAGCACAATTAGTTTTTAATTGCTTTATTGTTCTGCTTTTGGTTAGTTCAAATAAACAGTTAATGACCCCCATGCTGGATATTCTCTTTTTTATTCTTTACTAGTTATGAAACTAGTCCCATTTAAAGACCTGGTACAGTAATCTGAACTTGGTGATCATAAAAAATTTGGATTAGGGTGGATTAAACCAGCACAAAATTAAGCAGTCTGTATAGCAGACCAAGTAATTTCCAAATCTGGATAATTCTAATCCAAATTAAATTTTTAAACAACTGATGATGATGATGATGATGATATTGTTGGTCATATGTCTAATGTGGATATTGTACAAACACTGCAAACTGAGCTTAATCAATGTAAGGTAGAGGTATTGTCTCTTTCAGGAAAAATGGGCACGTTAGAGCAGAATTTTAGAGAATCGACTAACAGCACAATTAACAGGGAAACCAGTTTTCGGCAGGCAGTGGATGCTGGCTTGGCAGAGCTGGAGCGCTACTGCCAGGAGGCCATAGAGGAACTGGAGAGAGCAGTGACTGACTGTTTTTGCGGTGCAACGTTGTATGGGAGAGGCAGATGAAGAAGCTGTGTCTCACTAGCACGCCCACCATACACAGGTTACAGGCCTACACCCCTGCTTCATCACACTCTCCTGCTCTACATACACCCAGTACTCCAATCGCTGCAGCTACGGAAAAGGTACCACATAGAAGTCATCTAACCTATGAAGTTCCTCCTGCTGTCCCAGCCCCTTCATCTATTCAGTTTACCTCCTCAGTTTCTCCAACTACTTCCTCCTTTTATGCTCGACCGCCCATCCGCCTGGAGTTTCCCTCCTTCGGCGACGCCTCTGAGACTTCGCATATTACAGAGCCCTCTGTCTGAAGTGGAAGCCTGATATCTCGGAGCAAGAGCTGGTGAGCCGTGTCCTGAACAACATCAACCCCAGAGTAGCTGACTGTCTCAGAGGCACTGTGAACACCGTGGAACAGCTGGTGAAGGTAGAGTCGAGGGTGGTGAAGGACTGCATGGGAGCTAAAAATTACTGGCAGAAAGTGGGAAGTCAGCGCAGCCAGGAAAGAACAAGAAGCCATTCTTCCACCATCGAAGAATCTAGCTGGACTTTCCATCGCTCAGCCCCGTGCAGCTCCTTCACTTCTCCTGGTTCCAGTTTCAGTGCAAGGGAAGGAGGTGAAGGTAGTGATTGACACTGGCAGCACTTACACTCTCATGCAAGAGAGCCTATGGCGACAGCTGGGTGGTCAGGAGGATGGGGACGATGCTTATTCTCCCCAGAAGTTCATCATGGCAGATAGGAAGATCCACCAGGCCAAGACACAGAGAACCCTTAGCTACAACTGGCATGGTGCAGGATGTAAGCTAAAAACCTACATCATGAGGGACTCTCACGAACTCTCATGGCTTTCCCTTTGATAGCAGGGTTGGACTTCTTAAGAGCCATAGGAGCAATATTGGAGATCGCTCAGGGAAGGTACGGCTGGAGGACAGCAGAGGGCTTCACATACCATCAGTTCCTGCCTCTCCCAGTCAACTTTGACCCTTTGGACAAAACAACCGGCTACCTCACTCACACACCACCTGCCTCGCTGTTATACTGCGCCTTGCCACTAGAGGCTGCTCTACCACAAACCACCTCAGTGGGTTCCGCCGACCCAAACCGGGACCTGGCTGAGCTAGTGAAGGCCCAGCAAGAAGACACTTGCTCGAATCGCCTTCGAACGACACCAGGGGGCGTTTTACCGCAGGAAAGCGGAAAGGAAGATTCCAGCTGGTGGTACCCCTAACTTTAACCCAGATGTTCTTGCGGCACTTCCATAACCATCCGAGGGGAGGCCAACGGGGGGGGCGCTGAACACACTGTTGAGGCTCCTAGATGTCGCCTGGTGGCCCAGCGTGCGCAAGGATGTCTGGCGTTATGTCAAAACGTGTGAGGTATGTCGGAGGCGAAAGAACGAGGCCAAAGGAAATCGGGGACAGCAGAGCAACCAAACGCCAGCTCATAGGGTTAGGGTTAACCCTATATTCCAAATCATCGCGGAGGAGGGAAAACACCAAGATGAAAAGCGTAGGACCAAACAAGACAGGAGAGGAAATACCCGGAGGAAATAAAAAATACAAAAGGGCCAATAATGTTTTGGGGTAACCCACTAAAAACCCACGTAACTAATGTGGCGATTTTAAAGCGCCAGTACGGACACTCTCCTCCGACGCGGGAAGCTGGGGGGGGGGGGGGGTCTTTATCCGTGCTGGAACCCTTCAATACCCCTCTCATTCCGAATTCGTGCTCCCAGACTAAACTTCATATACCGGTGAGACCAAGCCATCTCTCCCAGCCACATACAGACTTTCTTAGCCGAGTGTTACAAGGTAAAGTTACAATTCAAACAATCTTTGATTGTGTTTGATTTGTGTGTGTAAAGTGATATTTAGTCATTATGAAATGGCAGAGTACTTATAACAGGGAGACCAAGTAAGCATATGGATATGAGTATTCTCTACTGAGATAATTATACAGTAAATATACAGTCAGCCTCTCCAAAGGGTACAATCGAAATCAAATCGCAAAGGAAACAAACAAGATGCCTGACCCAGGAAATCAGGAGGTTCCTGCAACACGACTGAAGTTGCTCTCTCTCTTATGGGGCATACGGTATGTGCAGAGCGTTTGCTAACACACTCATCCAAAGACTCAGTCCATTTTTAGTGTGTAATGTACTGTAGAAAAAGAATTAAGCAAATCTGGGAAACATTGGACACTCAGCAGCAGAAAGCCATCTGCTGAAATTAGAACCAGGTAGACTCACATTTTCCCCATCACCCACAACTACGCCCTGGACAAATGGTCTGACTGTCCACCTGAGATTTCAAACTGATTTCAAAAGTTTCCCTCCTGAATGTTAAGTATCCATTTAATTGGCAAATAACTTGGAATTACCATACCAAACCCCCTATGTTCGGACATGGACTTGCAGCAGTTGCTGTGATGGTTGAAAATAATTATAATAAGCTGAAAACATCAGATGAAAAGTTACATTTTAAATGTTAAGATAATTATTTTGTGAAAGACCTTTTAAAGAAATGGTTTTGGCTAGACTAGATTGTAAGGTTAACTAATAATAATCTTATTGCTAAAATGTTACATTTTCATTGCATTGACTAAAACTACAGTAGACTTTTAGTCCAGACTTTTAGTCAACAAAAAATTACTAAACAAAAATAGGATAAGATTGACTAAATATGATGAAAACTAACATGGACATTTATCCCAGGACTAAGACTAAAATTGAAAATAGCTAACAAAATGAACACTAGTGTATACACATGGTATGTAACCAGTCTAGTGAAGATAAGCGCTATGGCAGGAAATGAGAGAGGCTTTTTTTGACCTAGCACCCATTATAAATCAGTAAACAATTAGTAGACTATGTTTTGTTTTTGTTTTCTTTAAATTGGACATATAAAATTTAGAGTAGTGTGTTCATATCATTTGGGGATTTTCATAAATTCCTTTATTATTCTGCTGTGAAATATTAAAATATGCTGATCTATCTATCTCTCTATCTATCTATCTATCTATCTATCTGTCTATCTGTCTATCTATCTGTCTATCGGCATAATCTGTTGTTTTAAATCTTTTAAATAAAATTGTCATTTTTATTTAACATCATGCTCTCACTCAAGCTCAGGATCGATCCCAGGATCCTGGAGCTATGAAGCAGTAACAGTGCACACAATGCTATAATGCTGAGCATGAGTGAGTCAAGTTAATTCAACTCTAATTGGAACACACTCACAGTCTGGGGCATTTCAACAGCACATCACCAGAGAGCACATTTTAGATGATGTACTCATTTTCTGTCAGCAGTATACTGTTTATTATCCACACGGACACTTGAACAAATTGCAAAGTCTTGCAGTTTAGGACTATTTGTTCTGAGCCATTTTTTATTTTACCTTTATCCTCATGTACACTACCGTTCAAAAGTTTTAGAACACTTGCAAATTTCTTTGTTTTTGTGTAGTGATTTATTTTCTACATTCTACAACAATACTGGGGATTTCAAAACTAT
>JAQMYJ010000036.1:7080299-7094281 GCA_030014305.1 Clarias laeviceps | reverse complement strand
TGTCAAGTGCATTTGCAAAATCCGTCAAGCACCATAATGAAACTGGCTCTCATGAAGGCCGTCCCAGGAGGGCGAGAACAAAACCTACCTCTGTTCTAAAAAAAGTGTTCTAAAACTTTTGAACGGTAGTGTATAATAACTACATCTTCATCTTCCTGTCCGAATATCCTTTGAGTTTTAGTAATATTGGAGCACACTCTATATTGACCTTTTACTGACCCTCTAATTATGTTTTGGAACTGCCTATATAAATTGATTCTAGGTGTTTTTGTCATAACAAAAATCATCTGATCATAGTGGGTCAGACGAACAACATAGAACTTTTTTAATGCAATTAATGTTTCAATGCAATTTAATGCAATTAACTTTTGTTCAGTGCAATTATTTATATAACAAAAAGAAAAGCAAAAAGAAAAAACATGCGGTGAATAATAAATACCCTGACGGCTTCCACACAGTTGGCAGGTGTGGAGACCTCTATAAAAGCAGATGTTTTCGCAGTATGCATAGGTGTTTGGGCTATATATATTTTAAGAAACGCAGAAAAAATGCAGAAGAAATTTGTCACCATAAGAAAAAGGATAATAATAATAATAATAATAATAATAATTATTATTATTATTATAAGAATCTGTGAAATAAGTGCTTGAACGTACTTGTTTTAAAAGGGTTGGTTTAGATATAATTGGAAAAGAACACCAGCTCCAAGAGCACTGCTTGATAAACACCTGAACACATGGCAACCTCATGTATGAAGTACTCAGGGGTACTTTGAATAATCTGAAGATTTTATGATGATGTAAATAAACATTAATAATCTTTTAAACACAAGTCTTTCACCCAATGTGAGTTTTTACATCAGGTAGATTATATAATGCAGGACTATAATTTTAACTTGTTTTTGTACATGGTATCAAATAAATCTGTAGGAAGGGTCAAGTGTTTTTAATAAAAAGTATGCATCTCATTTAAATTAATTTTAATAAATGTGCTTTATCATTACTTTAGTTCATGTTATCAGGATCTATCAAAGTGACTGTCCTCTTCAACCTCCAAACCTGATCATTTTTCTGAGATATTTCAACAGCAAGCTTTTCCACCCCTTTTACTTATTAAAATGAAGAGTAATACAGTTTGAAATGCCTGATGTCAATTGATTTTTGTTACACTTCATATTACTGGCAGTGGCAACACCTGCATGGATGTGGCAGCTGGTAAGTGTTTGCCAGCAGCGGATTATAGTGCACTGGCACGCACTGGTCATGTCAATAGGCTTCCTACTGAATCATCGGGAAATTATTTTAAAACCACTTGAACACTACAAAGCAACCTTCCTGGAATAATAATAACTGTTTTCTTCTTAAAATCGCTGACTATTTGTACATTTACTGTATCACAAAGTTCTATAAGCAACTTGAAAACATTGTGAATATAGTCAAATGTATTTATTAGCAGGGGTGACACATTCACTTTTTTGAAAAGCAAAAACTTTAGCCAATAATGCAGGTCATGCTGGGAAAAGGATGTCGCAAAGCAGTTCAATCCCAAAAATTCGAGCTTGAGAAGCTTTACTACATTGGTAAAAATGATGCTGATCAAAAATAATTAATCCTTTCAAAAATGGCCATGAAACCTCATTTCATAGACTATAAAGGGGTTTGCAGAGTGGGGACACACTAAAAAAAAATGCTTTTGGACCACTTTGGAAAAACTGCCATTATGCACTCAATTTTTTAAATACACGCATCGAAGGCTTTGTACGGTTTTATCGTTATGAATATATAGTGGGAATTCAGCATCCAAATTTAATCTGTTCCAAAGGCGAGTTCCCAGAAATCCAAAAAATATTACCAATATTACCAATGGCTAATACTATAATCATATGTTTTTGAATTAAAAACAATCACAACATTTAGTAAATGCATGTAAATTAAGTAAAATATGAAATAAATAGACATTACACCTCATTTAATATTAAATTATGCGTCTACCGGAAGTAGACTTTTTCGGACTGGTAATGCTAAATAAACTTCTCCTCTGCAGCAGAGGTAAGTTTTGGTCTTGATTTTCTGGGAAGGTTTCATCAGAGTGCTTGATGGATTTTGCAAATGCACTTGACAATAATGTTCTTGCAAGAATTATTCCAGAAAGTCTGCCCTCCGTGTCTTAAAATAACAACTGACTGTTGTTATTGCTGTAACATAATTACCTAATTCCATATGTGTTATTTAATGGTTTTAAAATTCCCATGATTATGGTTAGAATGTAGAAAATATCTCATATCTCAAATATCAAAGAAATTTGCAAGTGATCCCAAACGTTTGAGCAGTAGTATAATCAGTTGTGGCCACAACTTAATGTCACAAAAAACTAAACCAAAGGCTTTGCTGTTGCAATATACAAGTGTGGGATTACATATGGTACCTTGTCATACCTTAATCAGCTATTTTGGATTGCTGCATTCAATTTGTTACCATAAATAAGGGCTTTTGCAAGCACTTATACATGAGAAAAAATCTCTAAGGGACTAAATATGTAATTAAAACTCAAGCAGCAAAAGCAGCAAAATATGCATTGTTTGTTCTCAAGTAAGAATCATTTAAGAATAAAATATGGCAAACTTTAGACAATATTTGAATACTGTAAGCATATAACAAGCTTTCTATAACTGTAATGCGTAACATGGTATACTGTATGGCACCATATTATCTTATTTAAAATCTTTGCTTATGGCATTTTTTTGTATGTTCCCAAGACTTTCGCACAGTGCTGCAAGTGAAACATCTGTTAGGTTTTACTGAGCATGCTGGAGAACATGAGTTCTTCTGATCACACTTGCTTGCTTTCTGTTTTCGTGCAAAACCCAGAAGCCTACATTAGGTTTCCATCTGAAAACTGGTCTTTCATGTTGTAATATGTTGCTTTCTGTACAGGCGTGGCAATATTCTTCTGTAATGTTATTCATTTATTAATTTTTAGGTTATGTTTAGAAATAGTGAATGATTTTGTACATAATGCAGACATCTTGCACAGAACTATGTGTATAAAAGGTCTTCAGTTTCATTATAGGTGAGCAACAGAATGTCCAGTAGTGTGTAGGCTCTCCTTTTGCCACCTGGACAGTCTGGGCATGACTCAAAAACCTCTAGGGATATGTTGTGATGTTTGGCACCAGGGTGTTGGGAGCAGATCCTTGGGTACTGTGGGTTGCAGGGTGGGCATCCATGGACCACACATATTTGTCTAGCACATCTTATGGGTGCTCAATCGAATTGGGATTTGGGGAATTTGGAGGCCGGGTAAGGGGCCTTAGGCTCTTTACCTGGGCCTCATGCACAGTGAGTGTTCTGCTGCCTTTCGATTGTGGCCGGCATTGACTTTTGCTAAGTTGTGCTGCAAATGGTTTTTCTGTGGGATCGGCAGAGGTAGCCAGTTTAGGTAGGAGTCCTCCATTTACTTGTATACTTGAATTTGAGTACAGAATACTCACATCTAAGTGTCAAAAGTACAGGGCTTGTATTAGCTCACAGTAGCCTTTCTCATAGCAAAAAAAAAAAAAAAAACATTTCTCTCTATCTCTCACTCACTGCTTCCTGATTGTGAACATGCTGCTTTCATCACTGTCTGCAACCAGCTCCGCTTCAGATTTCAAGCAACTCTTATATTATTAAACGTGTCTCGAAGGAAAGTCAAGTCATGTAATCATGCATAATAGTCAGCAGGTAGCGAAATATCTGCTTCATATACTATACACCACTGTGGTAAGGTAATGCGATGTCATGCAGAAATGTAGTTAAATAGAAATACAGATATTTGCTGTACTTTTGGGCAGAAGAAAAGTTCAAATGTAGATACGTTAAATATTTAAATGCAAACTGTTGGTAAAAAAAAGGTAACTTCTTCCTCACTGCCCAGAAACATCTGAAGAGCTTCCTATGTCAAATCTTTCAAACGTGTTGGAAACTCACTGAATCCGCGTGCAACTCGATGTTTTCATGCCTGTCATGCCTTGTATGTTAATTACCAGTAAATTACCTATAACTGTTTCCCCTGTGAATAGCGTGTGGGCATGTCCCGTCTCAGATCATTATCAGATAATGAAGTAAGAAGAAAAGACTTTACACCATAGATTTATAAAGATTAAATAAACTGAGAATATTTGTTTCATTTAAAAGTAGATATAGATATATAGATATATGCATATATTTATCATTTCGGTGTGTAAAGTATGCACTGAGTTTCAGTTCACAATGTTTTGATGATATTATGTGTATGATCAAAAATGACTGAGCATTTTAAGTTTTTTTCACAGTTACCAGAAAGTTGTCCCGCCTGCGGGACAGGGACTGGATGAGCTGTCCTTTAGTCCTTAGGACATGGGTGAGTCTTGCGTAACAAACTGTTGACAAACCTTCTAAACATCTGTACAATTTTAAGGTCCTGCTTTAACATTCTATACTGTATAAATATGAATACATACTGTTCTGTGAGCCACAACAGAGATTACTTATGTTGTACAGTATTAAAAAATATGTTGATTCTTAATAGTTTATATTCCAACTTTGGTCTTCGTCTCAATTACAAATGGGGCCTCCGAGTGGCGCAGTGGTAAAGTGCTTGCCCTATCATCCGGAGATCGGATTCATGGTTCGATGGTTCATGGACCATGGTATCATGGTTCGATTCCCGGGTGATGCTGTAACCTCTCGCAGACGGAGGTCTTGAGAGAGCTGATTGGCCGAGCTCTCTCAGAGGGGAGGGATGAGAGGTACTTAGTGGGTCGGAGTGGGTCACGTGGGCCGAATACTATCACGTGGGTCGGAGGAAACATGTGATAGTCTTCGGCCCTCCAGACTGAGTGGTAGTAGTAGCCTTAATGTGGGAGCCCCCTAGTGACGGGGAGGAATTGGACACGACTAAATTAGGGAGAAAATCTGGGAAAAATCCAAAAAAAATAAAAAATTACAAATAATTTAGTTCCTGCTCAATCAGATTAATAAACTACAGCATGCGTACCTTGGAATATTTCTTTAAGGTAGCAGTGGTCTCCACACACACACAAACACACACTTAAATAGACCTTTTATGCAGTCTTTGACATGTCTTGATCCAGGATTTACCTGTGGATTTTCTGAGCTGTTTTTTTTGTCCTGTGTAGCAATTCTACTATTTAGCAATTGTCTGTCCCTCTGGGTAAGAATTACCCGGGCCATTTGTTTTGTCTGAAATGTGAAACCTAGGTCAATCTGTCCAAGAAGGGAAGTGGGATTGATGAAAAGACTGAAAAAAGGAAAAAGGATTTTTGCCTATCGGTGGCCAATTTAGGAACAATGTTTGCTTCTAGGGGAAAAAAAAATAACAATGTCAGGGTATATTTGCCTACCTGCCATCTCATGTGTGGAGACAGTTTGGAGACACTGAAATTTTGCATCCAGCAGCATCTGCACCTGCTCCTCTGCTGTGATCTCTCCATCTGGACCAGCCTGTGTAAACAACAACAGCTCTTCATTCTCACCTATCCATTCAGAGACAGTAAATCGTCCATTACGAGCAATGCAAGTTAATTTGAGCAAAATTGAGACACTGAGATATGCTCAGAATACATTCTCACTTTCAAACCTTTCATAAATTCTATGAAAAATAATGTGTTTATCCACCAGACAAGCGCCATGAAGAAGGTTAAACTTACTCATCTAACCATGCATTGTACATTATAAAATATTTATTTTATTTCCCACGGGTCTCCTGCATTTTGTTCTCTCTATTTTCACTCTCTTTGCCATCTACAGCCTAGCTGCCCTGCAGCTAAGCGCAACTAGCCTAGGTTCCCATGCTGCTCCTACAGCACGTTCTTTACTACTGGGGTGAATTGTAGCACCACAACAAGGGGTGGAAGTCAGGTTTCCTCCATTTCTCCCTTATTCTCCCCATCAGACAGTTACTTCCTCTGCATTTTGTCCTGCATTTTCCACATCCGCCACTATTAGCAAAACTAGTAGGCTTGTTGCTACATAATGCATTTTGTGTTCAATTGTTTTTGTCACGCCGCAACATAATGCTCTTAGCCATCAGATAAAACAAGATATACTACCGTATTTGGATAACTCCCGCCTATGTGCCCCAGTTAAGAACCAGACTATTAAGGGCATCCTCCTTCGTCACAACGTGTCACATGTTAGAAACAGGCCATAAAAGTATTTGGGGGTTTCAGATTCAGCAGCAGACATGGCCCGTGCTAGCTGTGCTCCACTGGAGTGGGATGCTCCCCGTGAAGCAGTTTGGTGTCACATAGGCACAAGTTGCCCTTGAGATAAGTATACATAAATCAGCTAGAATTGAAGCCTTGTACCTCATCTAGCATTTCTTTTTACCGACTAGCTCACTATGACATGCTAGCCTACTCAGACAAAGGACAATATCACAGTCACCATCTCTAAGGAGAATGAGATCTGACAACTTTCTTTCACTTGCATAGAACTTATTAGGGACAATCAAGATAGTATGAATGTGACATGGCACAAATATGTAAAGGCAAGATAATTCATGGCACAGGGGGACATTTTTGGCAATGCCAGAGCCACTCTTTTTGTATTTGTGGTTTACACTAGTGGAATCCAAGTTCAGCCCACTGGAAAAGGATGCAATGGCCATGACAGTATTGCCCTACCATCCATACACTTTCCAGCACTATTCGCACATGATACAGTAAGTATTATCTGGGGACTTCGTGTAATTTAGAAATTACCCCCTCACATCTAAGTTTTGTGTGGCGCATTCGGGATAAGCGAAGCCTGTGATTTTACTTAAATTTACTGGATATACAGTTTATATCCCTCTTAAAAGAGTGTTGCGATGAAAAGAGGAGGAAAGGGTGTGTGTGTGTGTGTGGACTGTGTGTGAGGCAGAGAGAGAATTTATGTATGGTTAGATGGACTAAAAAAAAGAAACAAATATAGTTAGAAATGTGTCATTTACATTTGCCCGTGTTAAAATCTAATAGCTCGAGCTGTACGCTTGATTTATTTGTAACACATTAACCTCAAATTATGACGTGAACCTCCTTGCTTAATTGTGCACTATTATGGATAGGCTATTGTTTGGAAATGTCATTATACAGTAGGTGTTTACTCTATACATCCTGCTATACATGTCATCCATCTCCATCTAATCATTTTTTTTGATTTCGCTCTTCTGCACATTGTATTGTTGTATGGTGTATAGCGATATGACCCAGCACCCGAATTACTTTCAAAGCACTCCAACGTGGACTCCATCCATCTGCGGAAGATGGTTAAAAAGGCGCGCATGTAACAAAAACCTTGAAAAATTGATATACGACTACGCCAAATACTGGCCAAATCACAGACATGCTGATTCACATGGGACTATTATTATCACAGGACCTCTGTGTTCGGCGAAATATGGTAGGTAGTAGACAACCTCCGCAATTATTACAAATCACACGAGGTCCCCTGGTAATACTCCTTCAGTGCGAATAGGACATACTGTAACAGTGTTAGACAGAATTCGTTAGTAAGGCCACAGAGTCTTACCTGTAGCTCCGAGATGGCCTGTACATACTTCTTTCCTAAGCAAAAGATCAAAAAGGTGGTCTCCAAGTACAGCCCAACAGGGGCCTTGACGGACATACAGTAATGCTCTACATTACACAACTCACTCTTTTCCTTGAATGTCTGTTGGATGTCCGAATGTGCTAGTGTTTTAAACAAGCTTCTCTTGCTTAGCCCACTATTCCTGCCTCCGCCATACTACTGTATATTTGCATTTTCTGCATTTTACAACAAAGAAATATTCAGGTTAAGAGAAAAAACATTCAAACAAACTATGATTTCATGAACTAAGTAAAGAGTTTCAAATAAAATATATGCTCATTTACTCATTCAAACTGGTTCAAAAGGTTGTTGTGTGAAACAGTATCTGATCACCTATATACTCATTTATTCATTTAGACTTTTACATTTGCCGGACCTCTAGTTAGATCCATCCTTATATCTAGGGACCTCTGTAGTCCAACTAGGGGCCGTGGAGTTACCATTGTATTTATTCCCATTTTTACAACCGTGGTACGACCTCCAGTCAACAGTCACACTCATCTGCACAATACGCGCACGCAACAATGCTAACCACTACGCCACTGTGCCGCCAGCTAGCATGTCTTGTTTCTCCTTCTCTTTCTCCCATTTCTACTTACTGCTTCCAAGGAAGATTTTTTTATGTTCATCTACAGGAGTCAATACTGTTAAGACAAAATAAGATCATAGACCAATAAGATCAAACGTACTGAGGTTGCTTTGAGTTATCATACCTCAAGTGTGATTCTTATTGTATGCACCGCTTCACAGTTTGATGGTGTAGAGATGCAGACACAAAGATGTGCCTCAGCTTGTATTTTGGGTTAAACTGGGTTGGGAATATCCTATTATTATTATTATTATTATTATAAATCTAAATGAATCCACGGCCAAATATAGGAGCTTGTTAAAACTTAAATATGAGATTCTACTGGGGCACAGCAGACAATAGGCAGTAAAATAGGTCTAGGGACACCCATGGTGGTCTTATCATTAGTTTATTTAGATTTATTTTTGTGAAAAAAAGATATTTTTCCTCCATTTAAATAAATAATCATAAAACGGGATGCTCGTAACATAAAAGTTCGGCTTTGGACCTGGGATATACAGTAAGTAGACTGTCACAGACTGTCTTAGGTGAGGCTGAAAGGGAAATATTGATATGTCTAAGGAAAGACAAGTTCTCAGTTCTGAATATTTATTCACAGTTCATGTGATTAAAACGGTTTGCAAGGCACTTCACTTGCAGGTGCTTCACTTCGGCTGGCAGCCCCATGAGATGGTCGAGTGCAGGTAAAAGAAAACAAATTTACACGTCTTTTTGTTGGATGAATGATAAATATTCCTACCCTCTTTTGAGGATACACTATGCGGCCAAAAGTTTATGGACACCTCATTGTCTCAATCATATGTGCTTTTTGGAAATTCTGTTGCAGATTTAGCTAATTATACTGTACACTGCCTGACACACAAAAAAATATATATTGCATGTTCTTCTATTTTGTGTAATCGCCCTTAAATTTAATTAGACTGCACAATGTGGCGGCCATTTCATGGGTGATTCCTCATGCACCCAGAACCATTCTTTTTGATACATACAATTTGAGTCCTGTGCCATCAGGAAAGAAAAAATCCACAGATGTGATAATCTGGACTTAAGCAACTGAAGCAAATCCAAATCATAACACTACCTCCAGAGGCTTGCACAATGTTATGATCTGGATTTGCTGCAGTTGGTCAGGTCTAGGCTCTGCAATAAAGTCAGCTGATGACCTGACATTATGTGTACCGTAGACATGCCACTAGGCATGAGGGGCGCATCACTTAATGTGTTTCCCTTTTTACCCTGACATGTCCATCGCTCTAGGATAAGGTCAATCTTAGCTTATCAGACCACATGACCTTTTTCCATTGCTCCAAAGTCCAATTTCTATGCTCTCTAGAAAAGTATTTTTCCTGATTAGTCTCCCTAACAAGTAGTGGGCCACACAGCTGTTTAATCCAAATGCGGTGCGTCATTATCATGTTCTGTGTGTGGAAATGCTCTTACTTTCACTATGTAATATAGCTCTAATTTCTATTCTCATTTATAACTACAGTATGCAATTCCACCAAGTGTTTAAGTGATCTTTGCCAAATTGTGTTGTTGTTGTTTTTTTTGTACTAATCAGTTTTTACAAAATTTGAAAAAGTCTACTTAATTCGTTACTTTATAAAGTTACTCTTTTGTTTTATTATATGATCATGTGTGGATTGATGACTTGGAAGCCTTTTTTAACCCAAAAGGATACGTAACTTTCATAAGTATGGATCCTATATGGATGGACTTAAATAAACATTGTAGGTGTTAATTAAACACTAGAGATTTGTTGTACATTTTTCTCTTAACTTCACATGTCATTTGTGATCTTTGTAATCAATTGGTCACCCCTGTTAAGCTCAGCCCATGCAGTTATGTAGGGCTACAATGAAACGTCGACATAATCAATTATATTGATTGCGTAAATATGTCAAAATACGTCAGTCAAAGACTGGTGCTCTGTGTTTGTTTCCTTTGTCAGAGCGAAATGACTCACAACAGCACGTGCACGTGCACGCATGCACACACAGCACAAGCATCAGAACAATGGGGCGGAAGCCTATGTCTTAAAGTATGTAAAAAGTCACTGATTTTACTTTGTGGGTTTTTTCATGAAGAGCCAAAGCTGGGTGCAAGTTAGTTTTTAACTAATACGTTTAAGTATATGCAGATAAATGTTCTGCAAACAGTTGAGTATAGCTCAAAAAAAAGTTAAGAAGACCCTGTAAGTGGGGGACTGGAAGAAAACAGAGATAAAGTGCCAATTATGCTGTTGCTTTGCAGTCAAGCTGGGAATATGAGACTCTCTTTTCTTTTTTTTTAAGCAAAGTCACAACAGCAACGAATTTCCATTTGTGGGTGAAAGACAGAATAAACTGTAAAAAAAAAAAAAAAAAAAAAAAGGAAGCTAAAATGTAAATGTGAATTACAACTAGAATAATTTAAAGTGTTTATAGGGTAGAATGCTTATTTGGATATGTATACAAATGCACTTAAAGAGGTCACTTTTGAATAACTGAGCTTTCATTATCTTTTTTTTTTATTAAACATAATCCATTTTGTTAAATAGGGTCAAAGTTTTCAAAGCAGTTCAGATTATCAGAATTTTACTCATTTGTTCATTCATTGATCCACACACTAGGCATCTTGGGCAGGAACACACTGGCTTGGTGACGTCTTCTGTAATGGGGACATTTATGGATAACACTCGGCATTTTGCTATGCAAAGTGTTTTTATTACTTTACTTAAAATTCCGTATACCATATATGCATAATTTGGTGCATGTAAATGACCCTCAGACAACAGGCTTTCAAAATTATTAAAATGCCTGATGTAAAACACTGATTTTGTTTGCATGAAAGCTGTGTGATTAAAAAAGAAATCGCCTTGTGATTATTTTGACACATATTGCAATTGTGATTTGAGCTGCGATATATAACCAATAAATGTACAATTTTATATTCAAATGTATTTGTCTAAGCTAACAGCAAATAACTGGACGGATTATCTCAATAAGAGGATGTTTGTTAATATTCATTTAGCAACTTTAATAATAAAATTATTAAATTTTATATTTAATATAAAACAAATTTAATAATAAAAACCTAGACAAACTACTGTACATAAATTCTAGACTAGGCGTATATTACCTGTAAATTACATCCTTTTCTGAGGTTCATATTGCGATTTCGATTTCTATGTGATGTGCAGCACTAGAAGTAAGTTAATAACATGGATGTGTTATTTACAATTCATTTAACATATCAATGGCTTTACTTGAATATGTTAATGAAGTAAATGTAAACTGTAAATCACTGTTACAAAATCTTACAATAATTTCCTGGCAGCAGAGTTAGCAGTAAAGTACTTTAAATTCATTAGTCATTAAATTATTTCAGTCAACTCCACTAAAACCATACACAGTTGTGGACACAGAGAATTCTTACCATTCTCACTCCCTGCCAAAAAATGCTCACTATTCCTTTATGCATATGCATTGAATTATTTGATATTTTACTCCTAAATCAATGTTGTAATGCCTATTTGTTTATAGTCCCATCCTGTAAAAAGATAAAACTCTAAAATAGCTGTAAAATAGAGTTGATAAGTAGTGTTCACAGCATTATGTATTGACCTAACTTCAGGTTCAAAACATCTATGAATTATAAAACTACACACGAGGAGCCTGAAGCCTATCCCAGGAGACTTTAAGCCACGAAACGGCAGACAAGGTGGACAGGGTGCCAATCCATAGCAGGACACACACTTCGATACAATACACACACGCATTCACACACTTCGAACAATTTGAGAAGAAAAATTAGTCTAATCTGCATGTCTTTGGACAGTGGAAGGAAACCAGATTACCTGGAGGAAACCCACCAAGCACAGGGAGAACATGCAAACTCCATGCTGCTTTCGGGAATTGAACACAGACAGTGGAGACAGGGCAAGGTGACTTTATGACTAAGTTAAAAAAATCTGAATTCATATTGTCCTTATAAAATCACTGTTTTTTTTTTAAAATATTGTTTATATAGAGCTCTTCTATAGAGAGAAGAGCATGCAGAGGATACGGTTAGATGGAGGCATGCTGTGGCGACCCCTGAAAGGGAACAGCTGAAAGACAAAAAAGAAGAAGATATAGAGCTCTTCTTAAAGAGTCATCTTTCATACAATTTCAATACATTCATTCACACATCTTCCTCTTCCTCGTCTATTCAGTCTAACCCTGTCCTCTGCATCCTCTTCTCTCACACCAACTAACTTCATGTCCTCTCTCACTGCATCCATACATCTCCTCTTTCGGCTTCCTCTAGACCTCGTGCCTGGCAGTTTCACCCTCAGCATTCTTTTATTCTTTTGATTGTGTTAAGCTGCTTTGTGACAATGTAAATTGTTAAAAGCGCTATACAAATAAAATTGAATTGAATTGAATTTTACTGATTTATATTCACAATCTCTTCTCTGATCCTATTCACACACACACACACACACACACAAATACAATTAAAGACTACGTATCCTTGGTAAAGACTCTGCTGAATAAATACTGTGCCACATGATTAGTGGAATTGTGAGGCTTAAAAGTAATCCTCTGGGTGCTGACTTACCTGTGCGTGTACCAGTCTCCAAAACACAACAAATCCGGTCAAGTTCCACCAAAGTGTGTGTTTCATGTTGCCAGTTGGCAGAAATAGCTGAGACCTCCAATCTCTCTGTGCGTGATGTTAGGAGTACATTCCCATTCCCCCAAACCCACGTGTCAGACATATACACACGTGCAGGTATATGGGTATCACTTCGACTCCCCGTGATGCCACCGGTGACTCCCGGGTGGCGCGCGCTCGTTCACTTATTTCCCAGTAAAATAAAAAAGTGCGAATGGTGCGGGGTCGTGGGGTGAGAACTGTGACGGCTTTATGCGTGTCATCGCCTCCCGGTGTTAAAGGCAGACCCACGTCTATAAATGGTATCCCTAACGCGAGCGCTCTTCCTCCAGCCAGTGAGAGCGCGTGTCTCGGAGCCGCGCCGGTACTACAGCCGTGTGCGCGCTGTGCGCGTGAGCCGGGAATCGGCGCTGTAGTAGAGGGTGTGATTAGATCGTATAACGGGGGGCGTGTCCATGCGCATGACTGACTGCTTCAGCGTTTTGGGTACGAACTCTTTTGTATGCAGAGAATGCGCGCGCAGTTTCGAGCGCTCCACGGGGTTTGCTCAGATTAAGCGTCATCTGGCAGAGCATTGGCACTGGTAAAGTATGGGTTAATATATAAAAAAAAAAAAAAACGAGTAAACATGGTTTATAATTAAGTAAATGACGTGAAAAGAAACAGGGTGGAGGTTTATGTTGTTTCTGTAAAGATGTATTTAATAATCACATCACAGGAACATGCATGTAATCAGACATCATGCATATTCTTCTGAGACCTGGACTCCACTGCTGTGTACATACTGTTGTGGCATTTCTACTGACTGTTTCTCTTTATTCATGGCTGATAACTATAAATGTAATGAATGTCTTCAACTAAGAAGAAGTTTGGCAAAAAAAATGTATACCATCTATCCATCTAGGAACCTCTGTAGTCTAAATAGGGACAGTGGAGGTCGATGGTGACCATTGGAGCATATGAGGATAGTAGAAAAAAATAAAATAATAATAATTATAATTATATATACTCAGCAAAAAAAGAAACGTCCTCTGACTTTCAACTGACTTTCAAGTCCTCTGACTTTTTACTTTCAGTAAACTTAATGTGTAAATATTTGTATGAACACTAAAAGAGTCAACACCATAAGACATAAACTA
>JAQMYJ010000036.1:7052066-7065497 GCA_030014305.1 Clarias laeviceps | reverse complement strand
AGAAATAAAAATCAGGAACGATCATGGAGTTAGAAAGTGACCCCAAACTTTTGAACGGTAGTGTATATATATATATATTGTTTGAGAACAATACTGGAGATTTCAAAACTATGAAATAACTCATATGGTAACAACAAGAACAGTCAGTTGCTATTTTACAACATTCAAATTGTATTTTGTCACATACACAGTCGTACACAGTACGCTATGCAGTGAAATGCTTATATGACCGCTCGAGACCTTAAAATCAAGATTATTAATAAGAAATAAATTATGGAATAGAATAAGAATAGAAAACAATAGAAGAACAAAATATAAAATGTAAAAAATATTAACAAAAAAAAACTAGCTGTACCAAAATATAGACAATATGGCTGTAAAAATATGGAAACTGGTGTGGAAATTAATATATAATTTAAATAGAAATTTCTGGGGAGTGTGCAAATATGCATGATGTAATTACCATAAACGTGTAATGTGCAAAATGAAATGAAATAGAAATGTCCAGGGTGAGTGCAAATATGCATGAATGTTCAAATGTATAATGTCCATAAAGGTCCATAAATGTCTTGAGCGTGAGCATGTCCATAAAGTGCAGTGTGCAAAAAGAATGTTTTAGTCCTGTGTGGTGTTCTGGAATAATTCTTGCAAGAACAGTATGGTCAAGTGCATTTGCAAAACCCATCAAGCACCCTGATGAAACTGGCTCTCATAAAGACCATCCGAAGAAAGCAAGACCAAAACTTACCTCTGCTGCAGAGAATTTCATTTAGAGTTACCAGCCTCAAAAATCACCAGCTCACAGGATCGCGGATTAGAGTCATTATGAAGGCTTTACAGAGCATAGTTTACAGAGAGTGGATCCGACTTGTTTGTCCGGAACATCCCATGGGTGCTCAAACAAATTGGGATCTGGGGAATTTAGAGGGCTGGTCAGCAGTCTTGGGCTCTTTGCCTGCTGGTCCCTATGCGTGGCAGCATGGGTGAGCCCAGTCACCAGTTTGGAATTGGTAATGCATGTTAAAATGTGTTAATGTTATGTGCGGTTAATGTTATGGCTGTTGAATGTATATTATAATAGGTTCATTAGGAACTCAGTTGCTAATGGAGCAAAAATTAAAGAGTCATCGTTTGACTTGTCACATTAATCCCAGCAGGGAATGGCTCTGATTAAAACAGTCAGAGCTAGGAACATGAATCAATGCAACGTCACACTGACACTAATAACAAGTGTTGTCAAGTAGCAATAATTTGATTGAACTCAATTTAGATTAATCTATTTAAAATGCAGAAAAGGAACCATTGATTGAATCGGGTAAAACTCAGTGTTGTTGTTTTGTCTTTTTTTTTTTTTAGATGTATAGTACCTTATATACCTTATATTGTAGGTTTAAATAATCTTAGACCCTCATGCTGAAGTAATGTATGTATTACACCCCATTTATATAAACGATAGATAGATAGATAGATAGATAGATAGATAGATAGATAGATAGATAGATAGATAGATAGATACAGTAGATAGATAGATTTCTGAATTCATAAAACCTGACAAGACCATTCAAACAAGTAATAGATACAGTAGTTATTGTTTCCCTCTATCCTTTGAAAGTTAAATCAACTAATAGCAAATCTTCTCTAAGAAGAAGATTCACTAACAGCAAAAAAAAAAAAAAAATCCTCATGTCATATGCTCCATTAGTGCAGCCCATACCAATGAAGTAATCTCTCCCTCATCCAACATCAGATTAATAGTTTATAGACTAAACAGACTGCACAGGATTACACAGCAGTTAATTATTAGAAAATAGAATAAGATTGTGAAATGTCCTGAGCTCACTATGCATACACATTATGCAATACTGATTATCAAATAAATGCAGTCTTTATATACAAAGGGTATTCAAATCAAAATGGGACTTTTGATTGTGCAGAATAATAAAACATAGTTATAAGAGTTTAAAAAAATACCTTTTTTTCTCTATATAATCCTCTGCTGCACTTATTCTTGTGTTTCACTAGTGCTTGAATATCATAAAGCAGTATGCTGGAGTCATGATCAGACTGTCTCCTTTTTGACTGAAATGCTGGCCTCCCAGGAACTCCTTTAATGGCCCACACATACTGTATGGAATGGGTTGGAGTGAGGTCAGGACTGTATGGGGATGTGTGCAATCACTCCTAGCCAAATTTCTGTAAAGTACAAATGGTGTTCATGAATGATTGTGTTTACAGTTCCCACAGACAGATGCATCCCTTCTGCAAGTTGGCAACAGGTTATCCATGGATTTTCAAGGATCAGGCGTTCCACTCACTGTCTGTTTACTGGAACGACCGCAGTGGGCTCTGAGCCGCCTTGGCCAGGATCGTCATTCACAGACTTACACTCTCACTCAGTCATCGTCTATACTGCTTAATCCTGTATTCAGTGTCGTGGGGGGCCTGGAACCTATCATAGTATACTTAGGGCACGAGGCGGGGTACACCCTGGACAGGGCACACACACATACACACACTCATTTCACAGACTTAAAGGTTTGAACCATTCAAATGTTTTATTGCAGCTATGAGCTCATCACCATACTGTGCTTGAAGTCTTTTGAGCATATCATGCATTTGATATTTATGGTTTTTATTAAAGCAAACAGATAAAAGAGTCGAACAAGAGACAAACTAAAGGTCAGGCAAATCACAAACAGACAAGTGAGATGATAATAATCAGAAAAATGTGGAAAAAAAAGCCAAAATATGAGGAAAAGTCTTAAAATAATCAAATGTGCAATAGTGAAGCGAAGGTTCTTTGCTCAGGTTATTTATTGTATGAGTATGTTGCTATGCAGTGACACTAAAACTGTCACATCCATCTTTATCATCTCACCAAGCTGTTTTACACTTTTGAACTACATTCTTCAGTTCAAATGTGAAGATTCTCATATCATCTAATCGTCCACCTCGCTTTCTCCTGGAGGGGGTCTGGAGGCTATCACAGGAGACGTAGGGAACGAAGCAAAGTACACCCTGGACAAGGTGCCAATCCATCGCAGGACACACACACACACACACATACACACACACATACACAATACAGGCAATGCAGGAACACCTCTTAGCCTAATTGGCATGTCTTTAGACTGTGGGAGGAAACTGGAGTAACCGGAGGAAACCAACCAAGCACAGGGAGAACATGCAAACTCCATTCACACAGAGACAGGAATCAAACCTGGTCGGGAATCGAACCCGGACCCTGAAGGTGCTAGAAGACAGTGCTAACCACTAAGCCACTTGTCGGGATTTACATTAGTGTTTCAATAGAAAATTCTGTAGATTGATTTAATATTAAGTGTTATTTTGGTTCCATGTAGTTTATTTCAAAATGTGCAAAACCTGTAGAAAATTGTCATTTGTCAGGTAACTGGACTCTGGACTTTATATACACCGAGGCAAAAAAGTATTTGAAACCCTGCCGATTTTTCAAAATTTTCCACTTACAAAGAATGGAGAGATCTGTAATTTTCATCATAACTACGCCTCAACTGTAAGAGACAAAATCTAAAAAGAAAAATGCAGAAAATCACATTGTATGATTTTTAAATAATTAATTTACATTTTATGAAATAAGTATTTGATACAATAGAAAAATAGAACTTAATATTTGGTATAGAAACCTCACTCATCGTCATTACCGCTTAATCCTGTATTCAGGCTCACGGGGGCCTGGAGCCTATCCCAGGAGACTTAGGGCACGAGGCAGGGTACACCCTAGACAGGGTGTCAATCCATCCCAGGGCACACAGACATACACACTACGGGCAATTTGAGAACACCAATTAAACTAACCTATATGTCTTTGGACTGTGGGAGGAAACCGGAGTATCCGGAGGAATACACACCATGCACACAGAGACGGGAATTGAGCCTGGCTGGGAATCGAACCCGGACCCTGGAGGTGCAAGGCAACAGTGCTAACCACTACACCACCGTGCTGCCTGGTATAGAAACTTTTGTTTACAATTACAGAGGTCAGACGTTTCCTGTAGTTTTTGACCACTGCAGCAGAGATTTTAGCTCACTCTCCCATACTGGTCTTTTCCAGATCTTTCGGGTTTTGGGGCTGTCGCTGGGCAACACAGAGTTTCAAATCCCTTCATAGATTTTCTATTGGGTTCAGGTCTCGAGACTGGCTAGGCCACTCCAGCACCTTGAAATGCATCTTACGGAGTCACTCCTTAGTTGCCCTGGCTGTGTGTTTGGGGTCATTGTCATGCTGGAAGACCTAGCCACAACCCATCTTCAATGCTATTACTGAGGGAATGAGGTTGTAGCCCAAAATCTTGCAATATATGGACCTTCCACCCATGATTGTACTCATCCTTCTTCTTCCCCCAAACATGGCGAGTGGAGTTTATACCAAAAAAATATACTTTGGTCTCATCCGACCACATGACCTTCTCCCATGTCTCCTCTGGATCACCCAGATGGTCTTTGGCAAACTTCGGAAAAGCCTGGACATGTTCTGGCTTCAGCAGGGGGACCTTGCATGCGCTGCAGGATTTTACTTCAGGTCTCTCTTCAGATCATTGACCAGGTCCTCCCATGTAGTTCTAGGTGAGATCTTGCATGGAGCTCCATTCCGAAGGAGATTGACAGTCATTTTGAATTGCTTCAATTTTCTAATTATTGCGCCAGCAGTTGTTGCCTTTTCACCAAGCTGTTTGTCTTTTGTCCTGTAGCCCATCCCGGCCTTGTGCAGGTCTACAATTTTGTCCCTAGTGTCCTTAGACGCCTCTTTGGTCTTCCCCATAGTGGAGAAGTTTGAGTCTAATAGATTGAGTGTCTGGACAGATGTCTTTTATACAGGTAATGAGTTCAAACAGGTGCAATTAATACCGGCAATAAGTGGAGGATACAGTAGGATGACTTCTTAAAGACAAACTAACAGGTCTGTGAGAGCCAGAATTCTTGCTGTGAGAGCCAGAATTTGGTAAGTGGTCAAATACTTATTTCATGCAATAAAAAAGAAATCAATTAGTTAAAAATCATACAATGTGATTTTCTGGATCTCTCTATTCTTTGTACATGGAAAAACTTGAAAAATGTTCAGTGTATCAAATATTTATTTGCCCCACTGTACAGAAATATGGGTATATCATTTTGAGTGTATTATGTTTTTGACATGTCGTATACACTGCACAATATTTGCCAAGTTATACTGTATATTACAATATATACCCAATATATATCCTTATTACCTACTGCACCTTCTGTACATTAATCACGCTCATCCCTGTATCGACCAATACCCTAATTTACTGCATTGTTATTTATAGTAAATAGGCCACTTATGCACTTATGGTTACATGCTATGGCATTTCATTGTCCTTTCACGCATACTTTGCACAATAGCAATGAAGCTGAATCTAATCTAAAGCTATTCTAAATGTAATTCACTGCATTATAATGATCAAGGCCATGGTGGAACATATCCGAAAAAAAAGTCACTCTATCAAAATATGCTAATTACTGCAATGCTATCCACTGTTATATGGTGCTATCCGCAGTTATATTCACCTTCTGTACAAATCAAAGCTCTGTAGCAGGACCCTGGTGGTTTGTGTTTCCCACTTACCTGTGTAAGCATAGTGAACTAACTGCCCATTTTCCCCACTAAGCAGGGATGACCTGTGTCTGCTTCAAGAGGCGGTTCAGCACAGCTCGTACATCTTTGAGCAGTCCAGTAGGATTACATTAGAATAATACTCCTAGGTAATCTAGGAACACACTGCACCAGGGAGATCTGAGAGTTGCTCAGCAGACATGTCTTCTGATGTCAATTTCCTCATTTCATCTCCTCTATTGATGTAGCCCTTATTTATAAAGTATCACTCTCCCACATCCCAGCTCAGAATGAGAGCACAGAGACTAAAGAGACTGTTTAATGCTTACACAGCACTAAATGACTGCATTCAGATATTCAGTGCAAGCTAATAGCAAAAGTCAGGAGAAGAATATAGAGTAACTTGTCTTATGAACTCACCATGCTTAAATACACCGGTCTGATTTTCTAAGAAATGCAGTATTTAAAGAGAAAATTTTTAAATAATGCTAGTGCACAATCCAAGAACAAAATAATCTTCAGTAAGACACATAGACTGTATTATTATTATTATTATTATTATTATTATTATTATTATTATTATTATTATTATGTACATTATTATGTGTATTATTATAATACACTGCTGGGCCAGAAAAAAGTCACCCTTTCAGAAGAGTCAAATTATTGGGCTACATCAAGCAAATAAAACAACTAAACAGATTTAAAATATCATAAAAATCATCATAAAAAACTGGGTTAAGACACCATAACCCAACACATCATTGAAACCTGGAAGGATGATGCTGAACCGTCACCTTTGTGGAAGAAATGTGGTCAAAAAAATTTTTAGAGGTCACTTAAGAATTTGGTAAATAACATAGCCATGTTCAGTAGGGTAAGTATGTGTTGCCACACACATACAGTGTGATGAGAACTCACAGGATTGGGACTAAACAGCTGTGTGGCCACAAGAAAACCATGTGTTAGTGAAACTAATCAGAAAATGATGCACAAAGATTGGACTTTGCTGCAATGGAAAAAGATCATTTAGTCTGATGAGTCCAGATTTACCCTGTTTCAGAGTAATGAAACGATGCACCCATCATGCATAGTGTGCACTGTACAAGCCTCTGGAGGCAGTGTTATGATCTGGGGTTACTTCAGTTGGTCAGGTCTAGACTCATTATCAATCATGTGGCAATAAAATAGTCAGCTGAATGTACTGAATGACCAGGTCATCACATCTATGGAGTTTTTCTTGCCTGATGGCAGAGGCATATTTCAGGATACAAATCTTGAACGAGTGGTTCTGCAGGCATAAGGAATCATTTTCACACATGAACTGGCACACTGTGTGCTTTAATCAAAGCTTAATGTGGCTGAATGAAATGTTAGAGAATGAAATAATAGATAGTGGCTTTTATTGGAGGTAAGCCTTCTAAAATGTCCAATTAGTGGACCATTGTGCAAAAATCAAGCACTTAACAGACTGGCCTTAACAGACAGCTTCACTTCATTCTAACTTTATGCCTTGTTGTTGTTGTTGTTGTTGTTGTTGTTGTTGTTGTTGTTGTTGTTGTTTTTAAACCTTAACATGACTTGACAATTTGTCAGTTGTACTGTAATGAGTAAACAGTCAGATGCCTCTTGATGTAGGTCTGACATTTTACTCATCTGCACTTACTGTTTTAAATATACAGAATAGAGGCTGCACTTGATAAGCAGCCCATTCCTGACATCTGCTGGCCATGTTGTAACAATGATTGTGACAACTTTACAGCTTAACTTTATTTACCATGATAAATTATTAAAACATTTAAAATAAATGTATTTTTGTCTATATCTGGAATGTAATGTTTTAAAAGCTCATATGGGTGTGCTTATCCTAAGATCTATTTGTTTCTTAGATATTTGGGTTAATCCCCCTGTCCAAAAAAAAAACAATTGTGGTTAGTAATCTATTAACCAGTGGAAGAATCAATCTAACGACAGAAACTCCAAAGCACTTCAAAGTCTTACTCACTGACTCACTCGTTGTCTGTTCCGCTTTATTCTGTATACAGGGTCGCGGAGCGCCTATCCCAGGAGACTTAGGGCACAAGGCGGGGTACACCCTGGATGGGTTGCCAATCCATTGCACAGCACACACAGACACACACACTCATTTTGGTAATGCCAATTAACCTACTCTGCATGTCTTTGGACTGTGGGAGGAAACTGGAGAACCCAGAGGAAATCCATCAAGCACGGGGACAACATGCACACAGAGGCGGGAATCAATTCCGGAAACTGGAGGTGCAAGACGACAGGGTTAACCATTTAGCCACCGTGCCACCTTATTTGTAAGTCGCTCTGGATAAAAGTCTTCTGAATACCTAAAGTTAAATATCAGATGTCCAAATACTTTTGGCAAGAAAATGGATTTTCATCATTAGACCAGTTTTTAATACACACTCTAGGAAATAAAGATACAGTTTTGTACTGATGAAGGTACAAACCATTGTCACTGGGGCAGTACCTTTCAAGGACACAGAATTGTACCTTACTATAGAAAAACAAATTTGTACCAATTTTTTGTACCACGGGCAACCAAAATGTACCTTTTGTTTTATAAACTTTCTGGTACTTTATTGTACCTTAATCAAAGGTACAAATCTTGTCCTTGAAGGTACCATCCCAGTGACAAGCCCTTTTGTACCGTAATGGTGTCTAATGTGTTTCTTTGGGAAATATAAAGAAGTAATTTTCCTATTGAATAAGATATTCAGTCAATTTGTTATGAACATATATAAAATTAGTTTAAACGCTGCCTTAGATTACAGAAAAATATTCTTTAAAAATACATATTTCAGATTTACAATAAACAAATATTGAAACTAAATAAAACACTTCTATTAGCTGAAAAACCTTTCACAAAATACCATCACACTTAAATGGTACAGTATATAAAATACAATTTTCCATCTACAATATAACTTTTTACAAACTGTTCACCATAGAATTGAAATTAATTTTTATCCACTTTTCACAAAATACCATTGCATTTACCCAGCATTCTTTCAAAGCAGAAATGAAATGAAAAGCATCAAAAACACTGTAACGAGATGTGCAGAAACCTGGTGACTATACAGTACATATCTGTAAAACTCTTAAACGACTGCAGCAATTTCGACAATTCACAGCTAAAAATTAACTACATGCACAATATATGTAATATTATAGTCATTAATTGCCTTTAATACATACAAATGTGTGCAAATGGCTTACATTATTGGATGAAAAGCTAAATAAGGTAATTTAATTATCCCTTAGAGGTTTGCAGGTGTTTTGAGGTCCTGAATAAGTCCTGACATTTGTGTATTTTTCAGTTACTTTTAAACATACAGTATACAGTAAATGGCTAAAGTCTGATAACACTGCACAAGCTGGGCTACAGTACTATGTGAGCAGCAGGTACAGTGTGTACAAGTATGTATTTTGGAGAAAATGACAGTTATGCATGGTTATTGAAAGCAACATAAGACTTTTGTGAAGTAGATTTTGTAGCCTGGAGTTTTTGCTTCAAAACGATTTTACAATCATCCTGCTCACTCATTCACAGAAAATAATATATTCATTTACATTTGCTAAGACTCTTTGTTTAGAAAGACCATATGCAAGGAGGTGTGAATGATCATGAATAATGCTGTAATTCACACCAGAGAAGATAAAGACCCACATGTGATAGATGTGATAGATGTGATAGATGGATGTGCTACAAGAAAATAGTTTGAGGCCAAAAGAAGCATATATTTTTATGCTTGCCAGGAGCAGCCAAAAGACCAACAACATCTGTAATCAAAGGCATTATATTAGCCACTGTGAGCTAACATGTTTGTGCTAAGCTACATAAGGCAGCATGTTAGCATGATTGGGAAAGTTATCTAGATGCTACCCTAAACTATGTAAGTGACATTGTAAGACAATGTTTCATATAAGTTGGCCAAAGCTAGCCAAAGCTAGGGGGGAAATCATCTTGCTAAGGATTATCCACAATCTTAAGTGGATAAACAACAAAGAAACTGCATGAATGTAATAGAAGTATAACATTTCAACTGCTTCTGGCAATAGATGTAAGAAACCCATAACTGCCAAGAGGCATTCTGGAAAATTCAGTTCAGATATGTTTTAATCGTACTTGGGTTAATCCCCAAATAAGGAAAAAAATCTTTCCCAACAGTGTTTGACTGATGCTACTTAGTTAGTAACCTAGTAGTCCAGTGTAAGGGTCTATCCAATGACAAAGATGTAAATTTGAGCACTTTTGTAAGTCGCTCTGCCAAATGCCTAAATGTAAATATCTTATGGATGCACAATGCCACCCTCAATCATTCAAATGGTTGTTTGAGACATCCTATTTAAAGAAGATGCAAACAATGTGAGCTCTATGACTAATTATGGCATGGTTGTTAGTGCAAGATTGGTCTCCAGAACTTAGATGGACCGTGTCCAGAATTAACACAAAAGTCATCCTGTTTGCTGAGACCGCTGAGGGTGTGTGCTGATATGAGTTGGCATTGGGTAACTCAAGTAATTACACTTTACAACCATGGTGAGCAGAAAAGTAGTTCTGCTGTTGTAGCCCATCCAGCTTAAGGCTTAATATTTTATGAGCTAAATATTACATAGGCTATTGTTTCTTTCCTGACAGCAACCTGGGCATTTTCCTCCGACCTTCCTAGTCAACAAGGTGTTCCCACCCACAGATCTGTTGATCAAACAATTTTACCAATCTGTTTAAACTCTAGAGACTGCTGTGTGTGAAACACCTGAGTGGCCTCCACAAACATGGAGCATCTAAAGGCAAATAGATTACAGATTTTCTTTATTCTGATGTTTGATGTGAATGCTAACTGAAACTCTTGACCCTTAGTTGCGTTAATTTTTCTATTTCTGTTTCTTTCATGATTGTCTGATTAGATAAATGGTGGATGTTCTGGTGAATGGACATTTTTCAGTTAAGATTCTGACATTCTGTTAGGGGTTAATTGGTTGGTTCAATAGAGAATATTGTCTGGATGAATAGTTTGACAGCAAAATGAGATTACTTAATTCTTTTATTAAAGCAAGATGAATTGCAGACTGAACTTTTTGTGTGTGTTTCTTTTTTTCCCCAAAAAATGCTATAACTTCAACTCCCACTGTTTTAGCACAGTAGATAAATCAGAATGCAGTTTTGTTTGGGGTTGTGTACATATGCAATTTGGTAAAAAATAATCTGTTGGTAGTAATTCAAATAAAAAACATTGGGGAAAAGGTGTTGTATTTTGTTGCACATGAAACCCTTGTAATTGCAAAGATTGTTAAGGATCATGAGAATTTTTTTTTACACAAAACAAAACCCTTACGGAATGGTCAGCCTTCTCCATTTCCACTACTCTTATCTTCTGTACATGATGACAAAATGGGAAAATGTGCAAAATCTGCATAAAATATTCATTCATTCATTCAATCAATTGAATTTATTGCTTTAACAGCCTATACAGAGATCTCAGGAGCACCAGAGATAAGTTTAAAAAATCTTTCTGTGGAAAATAGTAATAACACAGTTTTTCTTTTTTTAAATAAGATACAGTAATTGCTATAATGTTATCCACTACTAATACATTCAGCTGCATAAAATAAAAAAGGGCAAAATAGATAATCTCTTCTAATTCACTTACTTATCTGCTTTCAAAATGAACACTTTACAGTAAGTATTTAAAAAACAGCAATGTATCTCTTGAGATTAATTTAAATAAAGTGTGGAAATAAATCAACTATAAGTTATGTATTTATAAACTAATAAATAAATTAACAACCTCTTCATTTAAGTAAAATACAATCTAATAAAATATTATCTATCATACTTGTGTCCCAGACCTAGTGAATAAGCATGAGGATATATTAGTGAGTCACTGAGAGTATTTTTAAATGCTGTAAATCTAAATGTATTTTGATTGAGATGGAATGAGATTACTGTCATAGGGCGATTATCAAAACATGTAGTGTAATGTGATGCATAATTTATTTTAATTGCCAAAATCATCTGAAATGTAATGTCCTTTTAAATTCTTTTAATTTAAATTGATCTTGATATCCTAGAGGGCAAAATAATCAAGCATAAATATGCCTGCATACCAGAGTATTAGCATGTGAATTAGGCTAGGTTGAAGTGCGATTTAAAAGGTTTAGGGCTGCAATGGTGCATCGAAAATAATCACTTAAATGGATCATGAAAATACATCGACTTCCAACGTGTAGTCATTTTTTAAATTCTGCACAGTGTGCCAAAGTAAAATGGCTTACAACACCACACGCACACACACACACACACACACACACACACACAGCATAAGAATCTTAAAAGAAGGTAAGGTGGTAGCTTAGTGGTTAAAAGACATTGTACTAGTTACCAGACACTTAAGCAAGGCCCTTAACCCTCAGATGTAATGAATGGAAATGAGAGTCTCTCTGAAGCTTCTCCAGAGTAAATGCTATTTGTTATAAACACTTCATTTATGTGCATATAGACTATTGAAACTGAGGAATTTAGAGTACTATTGAAACAGTTCTACATAGATCTCATGTTTGAATAAGTGATAAATTCCTTTCTGAGAGGATTGCATTTTTATTAGTCATTCATTTATAAGGTAAAATGTCACAGATTTTATTTTGTGGGAGGTTTTGAGGGTCTCACTTTTGGCCTCCTTTTGCGGCCAATACAGCATCAATTCATCTTGGGAATGACATATACAAGTCCTGCACAGTGGTCAGAGGGACATTGAGCCATTCTTCTTGCAGAATAGTGTCCAGGTCACTACGTGATGCTGGTGGAGGAAAATGTTTCCTGACTCGCTCCTCCAAAACACCCCAAAGTGGCTCAATAATATTTAGATCTGGTGACTGTGCAGGTCATGGGAGATGTTCAACTTCACTTTCATGTTCATCAAACCACTCTGTCACCAGTCTTGCTGTGTGTATTGGTGCATCATCATCCTGATACATGGCACCGCCTTCAGGATACAATGTTTGAACCACTGGGTGCACATGGACCTCCAGAATGGTTCGGTCCTTGGCAGTGACGCGTCCATCTAGCACAAGCATTGGGCCTAGAGAATACCATGATATTGCAGCCCAAACCTTCACTGATCATGATCAATGCTTCACTCTTGGCATGCAAAAGTCTGGGTGATACGCTTCTTTGGGGCTTAATCCCTTTCAGACAACAATTCTTGTTTTGACGCCGAGCGTCACGTGATCACAGCTGAGCCAATGGTTTTTCTTTCTCTTCCGCTGCGGAATTGTGTAATCGTCTCTCCTGCGGGGTCTTAGTGCTCGTCTCTTACTGGTATAATCAACATCCGTGCATGCGTGTACTGTTTACTTTGACACTGTGAACACGTGTGTGTGTAAAAGATATTTTATTTTGTGTTTGTAAGCACGTGTATACAGTGCGCATGTACTGTTTATTATAACACGTGTGTGTGCACGTGTAAAGCTAAAGAAAGTCTCATTAGAAGGGTAAAGATCCATTTTCTCCCTCTCTGTCGTTATGTGTGCGCGTGTGTGTAATTTGACACCGAGCCCCTTCACACTCTCACCTTTACACCCCCCCACACCCCCTCTCGGCTTCAGACAAACACACACACACACACACACACACACTGCTCTACACAGAAACATTTTTACTTTTTTTAAAGGTAAAGTGCAGGTTAATTTGTTTTATTTTTACTTTATACACACTACCGTTCAAAAGTTTGGGGTCACTTTCTAACTCCATGATTGTTCCTGATTTTTATTTCTTTCTACATTGT
>JAQMYJ010000036.1:7041244-7051966 GCA_030014305.1 Clarias laeviceps | reverse complement strand
TGTGTGTATATATATATATATATATATATATATATATATATATATATATATATTCCACTGTGTGTATATATATATAAATTTTTCTTTTTAAAAAATGATAAATTAGTCGATTAAATCATCATCATCATCATCATCATCATCCACAACATTTGATGAGCCCTAAAAGTTAGCTTTCAAAGCATTAATTACGTAAGTATCTAAAGTGTCTTACTTAATTATTTCTGTTTTTCATAGAATGTAGGAGAAATGGGTTAACAACTTATTATTTCGTTGTTATTATGACCAAATTATTTTACAAAAATAATTCCTAAGAAGCTTCTTTTGATCAGTACTGGACTCAAGCATTGCGGTTTGCCACAAAACCAGCCTTTCCACACTGCTTTAATTCTTTTGCTGATATTTTTTATTTTTTATTTTTATTTTTAGAAATGTGTAAAAAAGATTTTTTTAAATTCTTTAAATTTCCTTTCCTCAGTAGCAGCTGTTTTCTCATCCAGCTAGATTGTCGACTGCCACATACTGTATATCTTTCTTTTTATTATATGTTTTTATGTTCCTATACACCACAAGACTTGTACTGTATATGCCATATTTCTCTTTTGGGTTATTTTTCAGTCTTCCAAGCTATTAGACTGAGCATGCTACAAATGAAGGGCCATTAACATGCTGCAAATGAAGGGCTGTTCACTCACACATACATCCAGATGAAGCCTCGTCAGCCAAGTTGCAGTTGAAACCATCTGTCAGACAAGCTGGTGTTTTTATAAATCCAATAGAGGACAGCAGAGAGCTGCAACATGGTGCAAAACTATGAGCCTCTGTTTAAAGCTGAAATGGCTATACACTTTACTAAGAAAACACCATGCAGTGTGTGTGTGTGTGTGTGTGTGTGTGTGTGTCAGTAAATGAATCAATAGCTTGGAATAAGTAAATAAAACATTTTACCACATTTGTAACTTATAAGCATAAGTCATGGATATCTGGTCATCTATTTCATGTTGAAATTTGAATTGCTTATTAAAACCAAGAAAGGCTTTAGAAAAACACATGCTCTCATTTAAACTACAATATTTAGTAAATATGCATGTATAATGTACTGTTATTTATTGTCGAAAGAACAAAATGTCATTACAAGGTAAGCGTTTTTTTAGTACTTATTGAGAGTCAGTGAACAAAGTTCTTAATCAAAGTTATAAAACAGCTTCATGAAGAAACTGTGGAGAAAATTAGGTAGTAAACCCTTTTTTATTAAATACAAGATCATTTTGAACACCCACAGAAAACCCACAGCTTTTCATAGACTCACTGACTTCTTAAATTCCACTCACTAACTTTCTTCTCAAAAATGCCACACTTGATATATTTACAAGTCCAAGGAGCTGCATACATTATGAACATACTGTATAGTATGTATATACAAGGAGCGTTCAAGTCAAACTGGTACTTTTCATTGTGCAGAATAACAGGACACAGTTATGAAGGTAAAAAAAAATGTCTTTATTTCTATATGTAATCACTATGCACAGTGCAACACTAATGCACTTATTCCAGGATTTCACTAATGCTTGGATGCTATTCAAGGAAGAAAGTTTTCTCAATACCATGCATCTGAAAGTCTGGCCTCCCAGGAACTCCTTTATCGCCCCAAACGTGGAAATGGCTTGCAACGAAGTCAGCACTGTAACTTTTGTTTTTAGACAAGTTCTTATAATGTGCAAGTGGTGTTCGTCAATAATTGTGTGTATTCTCAGTTCTCACAGACAGATGTGTCTCTTCTGCAAGTTGGCAACAAGGTATTGTTTGTTTTTCAAGGATCAGGCACATTCCACTCGCCGGGTGTTCATGGAAATAACAGCAGTCTCTTATTTCAAATGTCCTAAGAGTTTGATCACTGTACTGTGCTTGATGCCTTCGTTCACAAATCCTGGTTTGACTTGAACGCTTCTCGTACCAAATCAAATTCTTGTAAGCCATAGATGCCTCCAAAAAGTAATTAACATAAACATTGTGGCACACTTTGCATTCTTATAGAGTCCTGCTTGCTTCTCTTTTCTATAATACCAGGCAACTTGCTTTGGATCTCTCTCTCTCTCTCTCTCTCTCTCTCTCTCATCGTCTATACCTCTTTATCCTGTAAATACTGTTGGGTCGCAGAGGCCTGGAGCCTATGCCAGGAGACTTAGGGTGGACAGGGTGCCAATCCATCGCAGGGAAAATACACACACATTCACACACCACGGGCAATTTTGTCAACGCCAATTAGCCTAATCTGCATGTCTTTGGATTGTGGAAGGAAAACAGAGCACCTGGAGGAAACCCACCAAGCACACAGAGACGGGAATCAAACCTGGCCAGGAACCGAACCCGGACTCTGGAGGTGCAAGGCGACAGTGCTAACCAATATACCACTGTGCATTTTATATCAATGTGCATTTCTACTCATATTATACAATACTTTCTCTGTAAATGTTCTTGAATGAACATTAGGAAATAAAGATACTAATGCAGAGCACATTAAAAAAATAAAATCCTTCTAAGCCTCTATATGCCGCAGATATATTTCCCAGGTATGTCTTAAGATTACTTCCAGCGCTTCATATTCTCTAATTATTCTCCAGTACCGCATTTGTTTTCTGATGTTTGAGCTATATTACTGTACCTCCCTTTGGGATCTAACACAAAAGCATAATCATGCAACCTAGCTGGACAATTTCAAAAGAAAAACATATCCATATATGAGGTATAAAATAGTTTCCTCGCAAAATATAGTAGAGTATAGCAGTGCTTTAAATTTTCACTTGATATCTGGCTGAATAGGTTGAAATGTACTGTAGAGTAAATAAAGTATCACAGACATTCCACAAGCCATGATATCCCTTTTCGTATAGGTGTTCAACTGAATGATTGTATATTTCATCTCAACCCTAACCCTCTCATCGTCGCTACGTATGATCTGGATTGTGATATGGCGATTAACCAAGAGACTGCATTTAATGATGGAAATGTTTCTTTATGATAATTTTGCACCAAGGATTTAGCTGAAAATACCTATTCACTGCTGCTATGATGGGATGTACCTGCCTGAGGTCTTTCAACAGCATTCGACTGTCACTTTATTTTTATCATAGTTCTTATTATGTGCCCTGGCATTACATCATCATCCCACAACACTGACACATAGCATGGGGCATGCAGGGCCTTGTGTTTTTCTCATACTCAACCCAGCTTCAGCATGAAATCCAAGCCTCCTCTGCTTTTGCTCCTGAGAAAAATTTAAGTATATGTGTGTGTGTGTGTGTGTGTGCGTGGTTTTAGAAGTTTGCAGTAACCTGGCATTTCAAGACATCTGTTGATCTACAATTTATGTTGCTGTTTGCAGCTCTTTTATTTGAGTTATTTCCAACCACTGCCCTGTAACGTGAGGGATGTTTTTTTGAGTGATTGAACATCCTAGATACACGTTGGGTAGGCCACTGCTGAGAGGAAATCTTCTAGACCTGAAAACCCCAGCAGGGCGTCAATTCCGAACATGCTGAAACCAGCACACCTAGAGGTTACAGTCAATCATTGTTCAAATGCACTTGAATGCATTCAATCACGTTGTCTGAAGTTCCAAAAAATCCTTCATTCGGCACAGTAGTTTATATCCTGCAAGGCTATAAAGCCAGATAATCGATTATAACGCACAATTGTGATGATACGTCTAGTGAGCCGACAACAATCTGTATACAGTACAAAGTATAGATGAAAACTTACCAGTCAAAAAAATGTGAGTTTCACTGTCTTTCTTTCCTTGTCCTTTTTTTTTATTTACTCGGACTTAAATGGATAGTCTGGGTTTTTTTTTTTTTCAAGTCTGTCTTGGGCAAAATTAAGGTGAATATACTGTTAGAACATTATCATAGGTCTTGGTTGTTGTAAATTTAGTCAACGGGAACGTGAGTATAAAGTGAGTAATCAGAATCACATTTCAAAAACCCTAGTTCTCTGCAAAAATGCATTCCAAGGTTCAGCTTCAGAGACTCAAATGAAGCTTCTTCAGTTCCACTCAGAAGGGCTGCAGAAGCTTCATGTGAGTGGAATTTGATACCAATTACTTACATTGTAATCGTGTTCCTTGTGACAGTATCTATGGTTGATGTGCAGAGCGACCAAGACCTACAGTAATGTACTTATGTGAACTTCAATTCTGATTTAAGAATTTAATTAAGATTTAAAACCCAAACTATTCCAAACTAACTTAAGTGGATACAAAGTAACTGATCAGTGAATTCAGAATAACTGATCATGTAATCATCTGATTTTTATTAATTTTACTATGGTTAAAATCCATGCCATTTGCAGAAGGTGCACCAGGGGTGAAAATAGTTATAATATTTGCATTATTACTAATTTTGCTGAACAAGATATGTGGCCTACTGTTTATACTAGTGTACAGATGCAGAGTTTAGGTGCTACTCTGTCCAGCTTGGCATATGACCCAGTTAAATACCAGTGTAGGCTTAGGTAGTAGAGTCTCTGGGTTGCTGATCAGTGCATTGAGGGTTCAAGCCTCACCATCGCTAGGTTGCCACTGTTGGGTCCTTGGGCATGGCCCTTAATATTATGTCAATGGAGAATCTCTCTGCCATTGTTGGCCCACCCCATTGTTTGTTGTGCTCAACGACACGGGAGGAGCAATGTATATTTCTCTGCCTGATTCACGTTTTTGTTTGTTAAAATGCATCAACGTGACATCATTTACACTGCCTGACCTGAGCCTCAAATACTATCGTATTCAGTATATTCATAATAAACAGTTCAACCTTGACTTATGGAAATACCTGTGTGGTGTATTGTGCAAGATACTTGCCAGTCATTCTATTTAATGTAATGCAACAATAAATTATTTGATCAAGGCATTCAACCTGTTCATATGAATAATGTACTGTGCACTAATTTACAGTACATCACATGCAATAGTTCACTTCTAACAGGATCTGTGCTGGTTCCTGCTCTCTTCTCCTTCTTTCGAAATTTTATTTGTTTGATTAGATTGTGGAGTAATTATTTAGCAAATAGTTTTTACAGGCTATCAAATGATCAAATAGTATATACTTAATATAACATTAAGTAAAATTTAGTTTGAACTAACCTTAGAGCACATACAGTAGTATAACACAGTACCTGCTCCCTGCTCACTCCACTTTAATGTTCCTGCCTCTTCACTACTGTCCTCATCATCACATCCACACTGCTTAAATCAGGGCTGTTCGTGTTCAGTCCTGAAGGGCCAGTGCCCGGCACAGTTCGATGTTTTTTATCCCTTAAAACAGCTGATTCAACTAATCTGTTAATTGCCAAGTAATTGTCAGGTTTAGTGAGTGCAAGCATCAGCAAGTGAGGCCACGTCTGCAGATACTTAATGGAAGTTGGCTCATACATGGATCGTTGGCGAACACTTTCTGCTTTAAATTTCCCTACGGATAAAAAACGCATGTGGACAAGTGCTGGGAATGTGGTGGCCATAATACCTTGCTCACAATGTGCACAGAAGGACTAAATAGGAAGGCAAAATAAACCTGTAACACGGCATACAGGCCGACATGACGTCGCCAGACAGACGGCAGACAGAGCAAGTAGCTACGGCCTTCACCAAAGAGCATAGCACCAGTATTGGAGGCAGACTACTTTTCAGTGGCCCACCGTATATTTCTAAAAGCCCAGCCCTTACAAGAGTGGACCACCAGGAAAATTCCCAAACTTCCAGTTGACCAGTCCATGTCTGTTCCTCCCTATGATGTTGAGTATGTAGCACTCACTCAACAATTTCAAAGTAACAATATTATTTAAAATCTAAAAAAACATTACTCAAGAATCAATATTAAAAATTTTATAATGTTACCATTAAAAGATTTTTTTTTCTCGTCAATGGAACATTTTGCTTGTAACATTATTAGAAAACCAAAAGAGAACCATTAATTTATTGATTTTAGATTTTAGACTCTTCCAGCTGAGGCAACCACAGTGAATCATTTGGTTCAAATACTTGACTTGGCACCGTCTTTTACACCAGATGCCCTCCCCGACAGACTTGTACATCAGGAAATCACAATTTGGTCTTTCATGGGAAAGGGAAAGATACAGTACTCCCACTGTTCTAATGGGACATGTTTTAATAATATGTAACATGAAAAATAAGGTCAGCTGGAATAGTTCTTACAAGAACATTATTGTCAAGCATATTTGCAAAAGTACCATCATCATCAACCACCATATTGGAACTGGCTCTCATAAAGACCATCCTCAGATTAGAGCCGTTCTGAAGGCTTTACAGAACATAAGTTCCAGACACATCTCAATATCAACTGTTCAATGGAGATTATAGCATAATTTGTATGCCTTCTGTATTGATTTAAAATGTATAAAGAAATAAAAATCGGGAAAGATCATAGAAGTATAAGGTGTGTCCTTGTAGTCTATGTGAATGAGTTATACATTTTTCCAGTCTCAAACTGAAAAGATAGTGTTGGTCCTCATGCAAGGCTAAATACACTGTATATTTCAGAAGTATTTGCACACACCTATTGGGGAAGCACTACAGTAAATAGTAATAAGAGTGACCTGCCTATGTCTCGTATGTGTTTATGCCAGAGGAGTAACTTACTGTATAATGGGGCTGTACAATACTGTATATTGAAGAAAAAATTACTTGGTTTGTTTCAGGAAGTAATTTTAAAAGAGGTCAGTGATTATACATTAACTGAGAAAAACATCAAGACCTTGTTTTCTGGACTTTCCAGCATGAGTCACAATTTAAGCATCGGCAATAAGTGAGAGGATGTGTGCGGTCCGATACTGAAAATGCTTATTCACTACCGTCACAACAACATGCTGTTTAAATTTAACAATTAAAATGAAAATGTGAAAGTGCAAGAAATTTCTGGGACCCTAAGGTCATTGAACAACTACAGGTAAGGATTTCCACATTTCTAGACTGAAAACATTGAGAAAATACTGCTTTGGTTACATTATACATATTGATGTAATATATATACATTTTAGTCTACACACAGTATATAATATTAAGCTATTGTAAGTTTACGTATTTAAAAATCTATAGCAGTATTGATATTAATTGATGTGCTTAACATTTAATACTAGTCAAAAAGTTTGACACATCTGCTCATAGGGCATTTCTTTACGTTTACAACAATATTTCCTACAGTATGATAGTAATACTGAACACATTAACATAATCGAATGAGACATATGAAGATATTGAGTGGCCAAGAAAAGTGGTAAGCAGTTTATAACTAGTTTAAATTTTCAGTGTTCCTGGGAAAAAAAATGGAAAAATGGAGAGTGACCCAGGAGGCAATAGTATGTTAGTAGTTTGTTTCAAATGAAGACCACATGTTGTAGGACTACCTTACTGTACATACTGTAGATTTAATTCAAAAGTATATAACATGGCATTTATTTCACTATTTATTTTTGTTAACCATATGATTTATCAAAATGGTCTAGAAGATACAAATATTTATTGATGTCCTACTTTTAAGTGGAAATGTGATTCAAAAAGTTCATAGCAAGGTGTGGCAAAGGACTGCATGATTCACTTGACTAAATCAGTCTTCCAATGTTTTTCCAATGTGTTTCTTCATTATATTTAATTAAAAATGAAACATCACTATTATTATCTTGTTTTATGATTGTTCACTGTTATGATGCCTTTTAATCTGGTAATGAAATCAATTAAAATTCTATTAAATTTCGAATTTTTTCAATCTGCATTTTAGGTTTCCGCTGGATAAAATAAGCTGACAATGGGAGTGTATGAGAATGAGTCTGATGTCTGTTTGTCTGTTGATATTTATATTAAGCATTATTACCTTCCTGTCATGTATGGGATTATATTTTTGGTTGGATGCACTGGAAATCTCATGGCCATCTTAATCTACGTGATCAAGCTGAGGCCTTGGAAGAGCGGGACCATCATTATGGTGAACCTGGCAGTAGCTGACTTGCTGTATGCCCTTAGCTTACCTTTTCTTGTCTGCTTCTACATCACCAGGAACTGGATGCTGGGTGAGTTCATGTGTCGCTTCCTCCGCTTCTGCTTCCACTTTAACCTGTATGGAAGCATACTCTCCCTTACTTGCCTCAGCGTCTTTCGTTATGTAGTGGTGGTGCACCCTCTTCGAGCAACTCAGGTCCAGAGGGCGTGCTGGGGTATCTCCGCATGCATCATCATCTGGGTCGTGTCCCTGCTGGAGATCGGTCCAATGCTCAGCATGATCATGACCCAGAAAGATGGGAACACCACAGACTGTTTGGACTTTGCCAGCAATGACCCAACGACGGTGTGGTGGTATGGATGGCTACTGACCGTGCTGGGCTACTTGCTGCCCCTAGTTGTGGTGTGTTGGTGTTACACGCATATCAGAGGTGCACTATACAAAAGCCTTTCAGCCTCCAGGCCTAGCCGGATCCGAGCCCACAGACTAATAGTGATGATATTAGCTGTGTTTGTCATGTGTTTCCTGCCCTATCACATACTGAGGCTGCTGAGAGTGGGCAGTCTGCTGTGCAATGAGACATCCTGTTTGCTAAAGAAAATCATCAATGATGCCTACACGCTGTCAAGGCCCTTGGCAGGCCTTAACACCTTCTTCAATCTGGCACTCTTCACCTTGGCTGGAGACAAGTTCCAGCAGGCTTTCTACAGCCTGATTTTCAGAAAGAAACTCACCATCAGCAAGGTGGCAGTGATCTGCTGAAACCCACCATCAGCAAGGTGGCAGTGATCTGCTGAAACCCATCATCAGCAAGGTGGCAGTGATCTGCTGAAGCTCTAAAAATAGGTTCTTCTGGACTTTTCATTTTCCGTATTCAACATTATATAGCTCTAAATCTGCACTGCATTTCCATTGCATTAAACACTTGCATTAAACACAAATTCTACATCACTTGTGAAAGCCAGGAGCATTCTAGCACTGTAATTACTACAGTTAAAATTGTGCAAAATATGTTTTTATATTTTTATGTTACCTTATAACAGAGCAGTTATCAGATCCTTCATTTAACATTAAGGTAAAGCACATATTGTTGTACCAGCCCTTAATGTTCTTTAAATTAAGCATGACATTTAAACACCTTCTACTGTCATATTTAAAAAAAGAAAGATATATTTTTTTTGCTTTAATTAGTATTTTAAATTTAAGTGTTTACGGAGAGCATTTATAATAAAAGTCAGCCTTTGCACCATTTTAGCCTTGTTTTTCTGTTTTGTTCAGTTAGTTGTCTTTTCTTTGTTTAGTTCATGTTTATAACTATTTTTAACTCAATAACTCAACTGATTTAAAGAATCTGTCATATCACATATTTTAGGTCTAATTAAACTTGCAAAAGTACACGGTCCTGTATAATACACTAAACAGTATGATGATTTTAATTAATATTTGTTTTTTACTCATTAAATTATCTTCTCAATATCTATTCTGTTTTGAATTGTAATAAAAAATAGCAATAATCAAGAAAAAGGTGTCAAGAAATATATCTGAGTTTGGGTTTAATTGTTCCTTTCCTTTTAGCATCTACTGTAGATTTAAAATGTCAGTGTAAATGAAAAGGGTTGACTGTGGGAATGACTAAGTAAAAAATCTGACTAAGTTCAAATGGGACTTGGCTTTAGCTAAATTTTTCTTCTTCCTTGTCTTTTGGTTGTTTTGTGTTTCGTCCTTTTCTTATCCGTCTATACTCTACATCCTCTTCTTTCACACTGACCAACTTCATGTCCTACATCCACAAATCTCCTCTTTGGTCTTCCTCTAGACCTCCTGCCTGGCAGTTCCAACCTCAGCATTCTTCTACTGATACTGTATATATTCACAATCTCTCCTCTGAACATGCTCCTCTCCTCTGACTTTATCTCCAGAACATCAAACATGGGTTGTCCCTCTGATGGACTCATTCTTGATCTTATCCATCCTTGTCACTCCCAAAAGAAAACCTCAACATCTTCAGCTCTGCTACCTCCAACTCTTTTATCAGTGCCACGGTCTCTAAGCCATAGAGCATCGCTGGTCTCACCACTGTCTTAAACACCTTTTCTTTCAGTCTCGCTAATACTCTTTTACCACGCAACACACTTCAGTTCAATTCTTCACAGTAGATAAATCATAGCACCTAATGAGCCCAAACTCATTGGTTACCCATTTTTCATGCTTATTTAGTGCAGTGTATCACTGTCAAGTACAGTTTTCTGAATGCCATGTATTTCAAATCAATTTGTGTTAGTGATAGTTCAGTTTGCTTGTTTATTCAACTTATCACAATAAAAGTGGAATTACAGTGATGTGATTGATTTACTGACTTGATTAATTTTGTTTCTGTTTTGACATAAAACGCTGAGAATTTTTTCAGGCTGCTTCATTGGCGAGGTAAGAGGTTTCCATATAGTTGGAGCAATGACAATAAGCCTTTGGGAAATAGCTCATATCATTAAAAAAAACAAGAAACAAATGAATTAAAAAAAGAATACACAAAACAATAGCTGGCAAACACCAGGGGTCCGTTCTTCGTACGTCGCTTGACACATCTGAGATGAACTGACACATCAGATCATCATGCTAATTATGATCTGGCTAAGTTGGTTCTTCGAGGACACCTGTTGTTGATGATTAGTATGGCTGGATTGAGTTGTCTAGGATTATTGCGCGTTCGTGCGTTGGTTTAAAA
>JAQMYJ010000036.1:7016397-7041144 GCA_030014305.1 Clarias laeviceps | reverse complement strand
TGCCTAGGCTTCATTATAATAGTAATATCATATTTGATAATAATAAACCTATGAATTTATGTTATAATATAATATTTGATAGCGATTATGTAGGGGGGGAGGCAATCCATGGCAGGGGGGCATATATAAAGGTCGTGCTCTTTAACCAATCAGATGTGACCTGATGTGAGCGCAGCCTAAATCCTGTTTACATGAAATAAACCTGTTCCCGAGCAGGTTCAAGCTTACGGATATGTTGCTATGACAGCAAATGCGAGAAGCGCATCGAAGAACGAAACGATCCAAGATCAGGACAAATCCACAACAATCAAATCCAGCTAACTGAGTTAGCGACGTACGAAGAACGAGCCCCAGAAAGCAAAAGGGACTTTCCTTTTCCACTTTCCTAAACATTGAGCTTCAGAAACATCACACATGGGACATGGAACAGGATTACAAATGATTGACAGTTTTTGATAAACATTGGAGGAAGAAAATAACTAAAATAAGAAACGAATGAACTAAACAAATAAAGACTTTTGTGGTAGTTGTGGTAATTTGTGAATAAATAAGGAATTGATGACTCTTTCTGGTTGTTGTTGGTCTTTCGGCTGCTCCTGACAAGGGGTCGCCACAGCGGAATATCCAATCCGCATTATAACTTTGCACAGGTTTTATGCCGGATTCCATTCCTGACGCAACCCTCCCATTTTATCCGGGCTTGGGACCGGCACTGCATCCAGTGGCTGGGGTTTGGGCACTGGCTGGGAATCGAACCCGGGCCTTCCACATGGCAGGCGAAACACCTACCACTGAGCCACCAGTGCCCTGATGATTAGTTCTTTAATTGTTTAAGTACTATTTTAATATAAGATCAATAAAAAATGCCTCAATCTACTTGTATATTCATTAATAATGCATTAATAATTTGTTAAAACGCAACAACAGTGTGAAGAAGAAAACAGTGGTAAAGGGGGAATTTACCCTCAAATAGCTTGTCCTGTGTGAGTAAGATAAAGAGATGGTTGTGTTATTTAAAGTGTTATTTGTACCCGTAATCCTGTTTAACCCTCCATAATTCTATATGGCTCTTTTTAAACTTTATGTTGTCTTTAGTGACTCACTAATGGGAGCTGTGCCACTTCATCTTCGGCTCTTGCACGCTGGACGAGTTCCACCCAGAGGAATGCAGTTTAATTGCATCGCATGACCCTTCCCTTCCTGTCGCCAACACCACTACCGAAAGGCAGTTTAAAAATAACAACTTCTTTATCTGCATCTTTTTAGAAACCCAATTAAATTTATGAATGCACCAACTTTACATTATAGCATGATATTTTTCTAAAAACATATATATGTTCCCTTTATACTATATATTGCATTTCAGTGATTGGAACAATTCAAATGCATGACACAGACAATATCTATTTTATTATGTACATACTTACTGACTTACCTATGCATTCATACACAATCTCAGTAACCTTTTGCCCAATTTGCCTAATATATCAGGCTGTTAGCCTCATCAAATGCAGGCAATGAAAACACGGTTAGGGTTGAAACAACAGCAAACAATTCATTTGGGATTATAAGAAATTTCTATTTTGTTCAAATTTCTATTGTTTAAGGACGTTTTATGTAATTTATTCCAATGACAAAAATGTGTATAGTTTAGCAGAGCTACAAACTTGGGTGTGGTCTTGTTCAATATGTGATTGGATGACCGGTATTTTTCTAATACTTAATAATAATTCACTCTGTCTTCTTCATGAGCTCTGTAAATCCTTAAAATCGGTAAGTGACAGATATGAGGAGGTGGGAAAATATGCTCTTTCAAGAAGTATTTTCTTTTCCTTATTATAATGTAATTCATTTAAATGATAAGTAAAAAAAAAAAAAAAGCATAAATCAAAGCCAAATACTGAAGGAAGTTGGTGTCTTATAGTAACTAAACATATGCAAGAATACATTATACTGTATTTTGAAGTGTCTCATTATGTCTTGCGAACAAAACATAAAAGTACATTTATCTATTTGAGTTGAAAATTTTCTGATTTCACATTCTAAATAATGCTGAATTAAGAACCATCTTGAATGTTGTTTTATTTACTTTTATAAAGATGAGCAGATTTTGCTCATCTCATGATACATCCCTAAGCATCCTCGTTAACAGCTAGCAGAAAATGAATGCTGTATTTTAGAGCCAGTTTCATATTTTATTCTTTCCAAACAACAATATATTTTCAAACATCCAAGTGTGTCTGACATAGTGCATTGTTTTCGCTTCTGCATAACCCTCATTTTGAAATTAACACTCCTAAAATTAATGATGAATTAATGATGAACCCCTAGAGGAAATAAAAGCAATGAGCCAATTCTTCTAAATGTGAAAAAAAGGTTGGAGATTACTTGAGATCTTGGAACAGTCCTGCATGCAGAATCTCTTTTATATTTTTAGATTTATGCATACAGTACTTACAGGGTATCTATTATGCAAAATTCACTTTCTGATTGTTTTTCGGACCTTCACATGAGTTTCTAGTTCTATCTTTGTAGAAACCAAGTGCTTGAACTCACCCTTCAGATTTTCCTTTTTTTTTCATGAAAACACAAGAATAAAAGAATTAAATAGAAATCATTTGCATAGACCCTTCTCCGGCTCCATGCTCAGCACTGCCCATGAGTTGCCATTTTTATTTCCTCTCTACAGCAGAATGCAGCAAATAGCATCATGTCACAGCAAAGAGCAAAGCACAGTCAATGCTCTGTACTGTAGTTGGCTGTACAAAAAAACATCATACTCTTTTTTCTTTTCTTTCTTTTTCTTTTACGAGTTTGAGGGTTTTATATGTATGGAAATACTGTATGTATACCGGTCAGCCACAACACTAACACCACTGCCAAGTGAACTGAATAACATTGATTATCAATTATGTACCGGTTTGGAGCAAAGGCCAGCCGCTCTGGTTGTTGATCTGGCGTCCAAATTTTCCACATTCTGACTGAGTATCCATGCACCAGACAAACAAGTTTGATTCTCAGAGGCACAGCCCACAGCACTCAAAGTATTCGCCACTAACATCCTGGGGCCAGACACCACAACACACCCCAAAGGTCTGTGTGGAGTCATGCCCGTGGGGGGTTAAAGCTGCCAAGGTGGCACAAGTAGAACCTACACAATATAGGGCATAATGGTTTGCGTTTTAATGTTATGGCTGATCAGTGTATATGGTATATGTACAGTTAAAACCTTGGATTGCAAGTAACTTGGTCTGGTTTTAGTTTTTATCAATTTTAACTTGATAAACGAGCGAGGTCTTGCAATAAGAGTACTACCTATACGCTTTATCTGCTGAGCGTCATGTGATCACCACTGAGCCAGTGGTTGTTCTCTCTCTCGCTTTCTCTCACGCTGATAGATTATGGGTAATCGTCTTGCATACTAAGTCTCAGTGCATGTGCGTCACTCATATAGTGTGTGTGTGTGTGTGTGTGTGTGCGTCACTCATAAAGTGTGTGTGAGAGTGAGTGTCGTCTTACACGGTAGCACTCCTCAAGCCAGGATTCTGAAAGGTGAAGTGCAGGTTAATTTGTTTTATTTTTACTTTATATATTTTTTTTATTAATCATACGAGTGCTTTAGATTATAAGCACGTTTCCAAAACGAATTATGCTTGCAATCCAGAGTTTAACTGTAAATGTATATATTTTTTTCATTTATTTTAAATATTCAGGGGTGGCAATAGACTTATACTGTACACATATATTTTGGACAGAACATATTTGTTTAAAACAGACATTCTTTGAAGATTACATTTATTAAAGAAACAGAAAGTAGTCTCTCTTGAGTGGAAAGTTTCAATCTTATTCTGTCTATTCTCTTGAAGGGTGCCAAGTAATTCTGGAGTTTATTCTGTGTGTTTCCTTTTTGTTTATTTTGCAAAATTATTTTTAATAGGATTTTACAGTTAATATGTTTTTTCCCAGACTCTTTTTAATGAATGAAATAAATATTTATATCACATTATGAGAATGGAAATAGATTCTCCCTTAATCTTTTCTTGAGACCTTCTGATAAAGACACAAACAGAGACGCCAAACAGTCAGATAGTGTTGCATTATGCGTCAGTGAAAGAGGACAAAAATGCTGACAATATCGTAAAAAAACATCCAAAAGTAGTAGATCTTGTTCCCCATAGCTTTTATTTAACATAAGCCAATTTAGCATTTTGCCAATTTGTCTAGTAATTTGTGATTCCATGCTGTGTTTAAGAGCATTAAAGGGCTAAACCTGGTCTCTCCCCATATTGCAATCTACTGAGGTTGCATTTTAAATATCCACTGTGTGCATGTCTCGTTGTCAGACTTCTCATTTCCCAGTGTGCTGACTTAATGCACCACAAACAAAAAAAAAGAGAAGGATGAATAAGAGCTGAAAATATGACCACCGCATCTACAAGTTGGCTCGGTGCTATGAGTGCGTCTCTTTTGTAAGGAGCATCACCAGCGTGCCACCTGGCTGGCGTAGTCCTCTGTGGTGGCAAGCTGTGACTGGTTTTCCTCCAACTGCCTTTTACTCTGGCGGTCCTTCTGCTCGTTTTGCCAGCGCCGTTCCTGCCTCTCCTGTTGGCGTGCAAACTGCACACGCTGCAGGAACAGCTCCTTGGCAAACTTGTAAAGTTGCACGTCCAGGAAGTTAAGGTGTTCGATGCGGTGGCGCACGTCCTGCAGTAGTTCCACACCAGCAGCCCGTGTACTGTTGAGCTGCGTAAATGCTGCGATGAAATGCAGCCGGAAAGTACGCTCGAACAAGTACTGTGTCTTTCGCTGGAACTCGGTCAGGCCGAAAAAGGCCATGTTTTTGAGATTACTCATGGCACTGGCGAGCAAGATTTCGCCACGCTCGCGATCACTCATGGACGAGAGGTTGTAGCAGCCTACCAGGCTCAGGTCTGCCAGCATGCGCACCTGCCGGTTGTTAGCCAGGTTGTGTGGGCATGTCGTGAATTCTCCCAGTGTCACTCCTGACCAGTCATCCCCACTGTAACATGATGGTAACTCGGCTTGGGTGGGTGAGCGGCCATCGCACATGTGGAGAGAAGTTTTCCAAGTGGCACCGCGCTGCACATGCTTCCACTCGCTCAGATAGCGTGACACCGGGTCCCGTAGCATGGTGATGTAATAAAAGTTCCTGCAACGGACAAAGCAAAAGTAGTCAGTTTCAGACAGCTCCTGTCATAGTGCTGCACATTTAAAAGCATATGAACCTGACACAATCAATAGTAATATCAATCAGAGATGGAGCCATAACTTCAAGCCAGTGGCATTGCTGTAAGGGGTGACGACCCCAACCATTCTGCAACCTCCCTTTTCCTTAACAATTCCTGACAGAGCTTAATAACTGTGATCAGCTTGTTCATGCATCAACTATTCTACAATTCAGTCCAGAAAAAGTGCAATTCACAGGACACTTTTGGGAGAGCAGCTGCTACATGGAACATATTTTACATACATCAGTGCTTCTCCTAAAACAGACTTAATTGCTTAATTCTTTAAAATCTTGGAACAGCCACTAAACACATGCGGAAAATAAGAAGTTTCGGTTTAAAGCTGCAGTTCTCCAGAGACAGCAGCTGACATGTTGCAGCTTAAAAAGTCCTGGGTTTTACACTAAATTGTTTTATTATTATTATTATTATTATAGAAAATGGTGAATTATATATATATATATATAGAGAGAGAGAGAATACAATATGTACATGAACGCTGTACCAAAGCAAAGAGGTTAAATGACAAAATATACAGTACACTAGTTTTAATAGTATTAATAGTGAATTATTAGGCGGCACAAATGGATGGTGGTTAGCACTGTAGAATCCAGGGTTGAGGGTTCGAGTCCCGCTGTCGGGTCTGTGTGCGTGAAGTTTGTATGTTCTCCCAGTGCTGACTGGGTTTATTCCAAGTACACTGGTTTCCTCCCACAGTCCCAGTGGGAATTCAGGCTAATGGGCGTTTCCAAAATGCTTGTAGCAATTTTATGGTCGCCTCAGTGACAACAAGATGCCCATGTCCTCTGGCTACAAAACAAGCTTAATCGGAGGTGTTTCTGATGAAATGCTGTTTGGTTTTCTCCCAACATGGCGCTGGGCATTAAGGCCAAACAACTCCACGTTGGTCTCATTTGTCCATTTGACATTGTTCCAGAATACTTGCAGTTTATTAAGATGCAGTTTTGCAAACCTCACTCATGCTTCAACGTTCTTTTTTTGGACAGAAAAGGTTTCTCCTTTTGGCTTTTCCAAACAAAGCATACATGTTCAGTCATCTTCTAATTGTGCTGTCATGGACCTTAATATTTAACATGCTCAGTCAAGCCTGTAGAGTCTGACATGTAGCTCTTGGTTTTTTGTATTTCTCTGTGCATTGCATGGTCTGACCTTAGAGTGAATATAGCGAGACGTCTCCTGGGAAGATTGGTCTTGAATGCTTTCCACTTGTGACCAATCCGAAATTCTTTGGTAACAACTTTTTCCAGATCAATGTGCAGCAACAGTTGCTTCTCTAAGTCCACCTAAAAACACAGCTGAATTCTCCAGACCAGCAAACTGCCAAAACTTCTGCTTTTGTAAAGTTCTGCACATCTGCTGTTGATTAATTAATCAAGGGCTGATGATAAGCAGCATCTGCCTGAAACGTACCATCTTAAAAAATGTGGAAGCATTCAAGGTGTATTTAGATTTGGCCATGTTTTTTTGGGGGGGTTTTTTTTGGGGGGGAAGCTTTATTTTTGTTCAGTAAATAATGGCATAGGGAAAAACATTATATGCTGTTCTTCGTAGGAGGTTGTACTTGCTTAATAGTGAGAACCACTATGATCAGATTTTTTTTTTTAGGGTTTTAAGCAAAAAATGGAAAATCTGGGTGATGAGATGCAGGATGTGAGCATAATGTTGTGATTACAACACTTGAGACAATTGCCCACTTTCTGTTAATTTCACATTGCAGTGCTGAGTGGAACTTTCCCTAAACCTCTGAAAAAGGTCCAACTGAAACCCAAAATCCCCCATGGGGACAAGTCAAAAGCCCTGTACCCACAGTTATTTTCTGCAATGATCTCCTGAGAAAGAGTGGTTCATTCTCTGAGGGTAGATATCCTCTGAGCTGGGGAGAATACAGACTGAAGGCAGCACTACTCTGATGTTTCCCCAGAGAGGAGATGATGGTTAGAAGAAAGTTTCCTCTATTCATCTTCATCTCCCTCAGGGAAAGGTGGACATGACATATCCACTGCACTTTCCAGTAGCAGATGTCTGCCTTTGAATGAGCTAGGATTGGTCTAAAAACCAGGGCTCTTCTTTGGCTGCTTTTTCAAGGTTAACCAAGAGGTGGGGGGTGGGGGGGAGTATTGCATGACATTTTGGTGTACAAAATATAAAAAATGTACTTTAAAAAGTTTTTTAAAACAAGACACAAAAGCAAACTTTATAAGTTAGATAATTTCTATGTCAAAAGAAGAATTGTAAATGGGCTCACACATTTTACAGCTTTCTTCAAAATGAAAAATACTACCTGTCAGGTATAAGAATTTAAAGCATAGTGTCCTCTAAAACAAGCAGTTTGTCCTGAAATACATGTTAGAGGATCTTTTTTTTATTATTATTATTGAGCTTCTCATTAACCCAATTCATAAACATTAACTCATCAAACTTAACCCACGTGTAAAACATAAATCTGGACACTGCTTGTATCTCAGTATTATTTTCTCTTAGGCTCATGAGACCTAATTGATACTCATAACTGCCACTTACTGAAAACCATATTCACCCACAACAAGGCATAATTTGGCAATCATGATAAGCCGAAGGGACACAGGGTGTGAGGGTAATATACACACACGACAGAGATGTCAGACACTAGCCTGTGATTAGTACAGTGCTTTTGGCAGCTATATCCTAGCTCTTGCTCCTGGAATGTCTGAAATGCAGACATGCTCTCATTAGACTGTCTCCGGCACAAAAACACATGCGGCAAGCATTGTTGGAGCAAGCCAACTGTGAGGAAAAAAGAAACCAATGCTGAACACCATCAGTGTCACGCTGCATTAACCTCAAGCCATTTCACCCCTCTGTCTGCATCATCTGCGAATAATACTTCCAGTATGAGAAATGAAGATGAGTAGAATGCACGTGTGGAAAGAGCATTCAATATTTTAACAGTTAAACTTTTCACAGGTAGCACTTGTCTTGCTAATTGTAGGATCAAGATATAGCTTAGGTTTAAGACTTAGCTTAATAAATCTTTATATAAAAAATATCAACACCAGCACAGAGCTTAGGTAGGTGATTTCAAATGCAGACTTCACAATAATGACCTCATATTAGTATTTTTTTAGAATTATTTTGTATTATCTTGTAATATTGACTGATAAAATCAGCCACAACACTAACACCATCATCAGGTGAACTGAATACAATTGATCAATTATCATATCAATAAATGTATCATATCAGTAAAATGGTAACAGGATCATGGTTACCCAAGACCTAACTTTGGCCAAAGGTCCACCCAATCCTAAAGAAAAGCTAATGCATGACAAACCACCAAGTAATTGCTGGCCCTGATAGAAAGGCATCAGAACACACAGAAGTGCATGAGAGCTTGCTGCATATGGGGCTTAGCAGGTAAAGAGTTCAAGGTTGTTGATCTGGCTTCCAATTTCCCCAGTCAGTTCAAGCTTCCATAGGACATGCTTAGCAATCAAATCTAATTTCCAAAGGCCCCACCCACAGCACCCAAAGGATCCATCGCTAATGTTCTGGTGCTAAACATCAAAGCACACCCCCAAAGGCCCTGCGGAGGAATGACCTGATGGGCCAGGGCCGCCCCCGTGGCACAATGAGAACTTAAAACCTAGGTGGTTTTAATGTTAATGATTTTAACATTATGGCTAATTGGTATATAACCATCTAACTACATTAATAGAGTGAAAATAGATAGATTATTACTAGATATAATAATATTAGATATTACTAGATATTATATAGATAGATATTACTTTTAAGTTTAGATAAACTGTTAAGTATAAGTTATATGCTAAAACTTATTTCAGTCTCTTCCAATCCTGTTTTTCAAAAATCTAACGACTGTCCGCAAAATCTTATAAGAATAAAATCCATCCTCCCTTAAAAGAACTGAAATTGATTGAAACTTAGTTTTTCTTTTCTTTTTCCATTTTTTTAACTGTTTGGTACAATGACTAAAATTCATGGCAAACATGAAATCACTCAGATGTATATAGTGGATTTTAAAACCATATGTGACTTTTGATGTTTGTTTACATTGATTATTTTCTACATATTCCACTTATAAAATATTCTGTACGGGCCTCCTTGCTGCAATCTTCATGATTCTGAATGCAACTCAATGACTAAGACAAGCTTTGATGTATGATCTTAAGTCATATATTCCACAACTGCAGTAAATCAAGCGCCAGTAATTAATGTAACACACACTGGTCTCAGCAGGTTTCAGTTTTTTCATCAAAAGCTATAGCAGAGCTTAACAGCAACTGTCTTAAACCTGTTAACTGTCAACCTCCCTTTTTAAAGTTTTTGCCCCAAATGGTGTAAAAGGTGCACTGTTCCCACATACCCATTGGTCTACATCCTGGTCATGCATACAATGGTCATGATCCTAGATTTCAATATTCATTGACACTGAGCAAAAGCGGCTAGACTATAGCTCATTTACAACAAAACTGATTTATGCTTATTCCCCCAGGTTAGATATTACAGTACACTGTAAATACACAACTAAATTACAGCCACAGTTTCCATCTTGCTCGGGTCAAAACCCAATGCTATAAAAAATATTTTACACGCTTATATATAAAGGTAGTCCTGTGCATTTTTAGGGCTCCATTTGGAGAAAAAATGTTGAAGATTAAAGGCTCTCTACTTCAAAACCCCTTCAGCTACAATTATAATATTTTCCCCTAATGAAAGGTAACCCTTTGAGGTTTCTTGCCACTATTTAGATTCAGTGTCAGTTGGTTTAATTAAGAATGACAGAAGCAAATCAGTTTAGTTTTTTTGCTATTGGGCCCAACATACAAAATGTGCGAATATGAATGCAAGCAGTGAAAAATGAAGGCAGGTTTCTATTGGAAAGGTCTCCTTATCGGCTAAAATCATACCCATATTATGCTCTTGCCAAAGGATCATGTTGCAGTTACCCAAAGTCAGTTACGCTTGAATGGTGTCATTTTTGTAATAATAATAATTATTATTATTATTATTGTACATTTTATTTATAAGCACCTTTCATACATCCAAGGACATTTGCATTTGACATGAAAGGTAAGAAACTAAAAACAGCATTTAACAAAGAATTAAGAATAGAATCATCAAAAAAAAGTTTATAAAAAAAAATAATAATAATAATAATGATAATAATACTGATAATAAAATGGTAGACAATTAATCAGCAAAATTAAATATAGTATAAAATGAAATAAATATCTTATAGTGAAATACAAGTCAGTTATAATGTAGATAATTAAATAAATGATTATAAAACAGACAGTTGATAGGCTAATTTAAGAAGATGAATCTTGGCAGCTGCCTGAAACTCAGAGATGGAGTTACAGTGTCGATTGTTAAGATTGTTTCACAGCCTTGGTGCCACCCTAGAGAATACTCTAGCACCTATTGTTTTAAGATTCAAACCTGGTACTGATAGAAGGCCAGCCGAGGGATGATCGAGGATAAACAGCATCTGTGTATATAGCCGATAGAAAGTTTTATAAAACAGTCAGTGGACTCATCCCATTCTTGGGGCCGTAGAGAACGCATTAATGGCTTTGAATGACATTTACTGTACTGCATCCCAAATGGGGTCTTGAACCCAGAGGTTAGAGTTAGATGTAGAGCTATCTAAGGATGTCTCCCAAAAATTGGTCAAATATTTTTGATCAAACTACATGAGTGTTTTAATTGTATGGACACTTTTGTGTTATCAAGGAATATGTTTTGGATTTTGATTTTTGATTTAGATTTTTTTTTGGATCTGTGGATAACAGCAAGGCTTTGAAGCTACAGTATGAAACAGTAAAAATTCATCCATGAACCTCTGTAGTCCAACATTCCAGAACTGACTGACACGAGAATCAAACCCAGGACCTGGAGGTGCAAAGCAACAGTGTTAGCCACTAAGTCACCGTGCTGCCAGTGTTAGTTTATTCGTTGCTTATGTTTTGTATGACACTATTATGTATGTAACTATTAGGAATATAACTAAGGATAGAATGAGGAGATATTAAGCTTTCTAACAATATATTGCATTACTGTATTCCTGGACATTTTGATGCATAAAATTATATAGTAAGTTTCTTACATATGAATGAATTCCGTTCCCAGAGCTCGTTCGTGAGTCCAATTTGTTCGCAAGCCCAACAACCATTGCCTGGGCACTAGGATACTAACACACTTGGCTATACACATTGTATTACAGTACAGTGTTCTTTAGAATCGTGCCGATGGTTGAACTATTCGTGTTAAAGGAATGAGTCTGCCAGCTTTTCACCTTGTTCCATTCTCTCAATTATTTTCACTTTTGTCCTCGTCATGATTGCTTGGCGCTCTTTAGCAGTACCAGCTTCATCGCCACTGCTTTCATGTTTTACGGAGACTTACTGTATGGTGTAATGCAAAGCTGCTGTATCATGCGATGTAATGTGGAAACAAGCAAACTTGTGGACATAATTGCACCAGAGATTGCACCAGAAATTGCTGTAAAGTGACCTCAATTTATGTATTATACTGCCTTTCTATTTTTTCCCCAATCCATATTGTACAACTACTACAACCTTAACTTAACTTGTCTGTTTACTAGCACAAATATATGAAGAAAATATGCCATTATCTTGACAAGTGGCTTGGATTCAGCACTTTAGTCGGCTTATGTGTGAAATTGCAGCATGTCTGTATACGTGTGAAAAATGTGCTGAAGCATTTTATACTTTTAAATGTGTGTCCCTATCTATATTTACAGCAGACGTGCTGTGGAGTCCCAACTATGTCTAACTAATAGGAAAATGGAAAGAGCAGGAAAAACTTCAAAATTAGATCATGTCATTTTTGAATATACTGTCAGGCTAGAAAGTGAAAAAGCTGTGTCTGATTTATTTCCTTTTGTAAAAGTTTTATACTTAATGCTCTCTCTCTCTCTCTCTCTCTCTCTTTGTCCTGATCCATTCTGCCCACCAGACCTGCCTGATTCATACTTCTGGTTCGAGTTTGAATTTGGGGATTCATGTGATAACTAAGGACGGTTCCACTTAATATTCATAAAGAGGGCTTGGACTATGAACATGAAAATTTTTTTCTGGAATGGCTTGTGACTGTCAACGTTCCCTCTTGGACAAACTGATAAATCTACAAATGTATAATTTTTTTACATTTATATACAAAGTTTGTAAAGCTGCTATGTGCCTTATGTCCATTGTTAAAAATGCTTTACAAAGAATTGAATTGAATTGAATCTAGGATGCAAAGGACCCAGCACAAGGCAGGGACACCAGCCCATGAATGGGACCCCAGTCCATCACAAGTCACCCTGCCCACACTCATTCACACCTTGGCATAGCCAATCCACTTTGGGAAGCAAACCAGAGAACTAAGTGGAATCCCCCATGGATGCAGAGAGAACATGCACAGAAATATCACAATGACAATATACTATCATTTCTTTTGTATATAATTTACATGTTTTTTGTACAAGTTGCATTCCTAGTTTCTTTCGCAATCCAGCTGCTTGTTCTCTTTTATCATCAGCGGCAGCGTGCATATGCGATGGGACCTCCTGCCTGGTCCCCAAGGCAATGCTAACTGAAATGTGTGCTAGCCTTTCATCTCCTGGCTGGCCAGAGCTCAAAGATAGCACTGCAGCATATATTTGTTAAGCTGCTCCTTCAAGGGTACTCCGGCTACTTATCTTTCTCCCGTGTGAAGAAGACATTCCATTAATAAGGCAGCTAATTAACGCTTTGCCTTTACCGAAACCTGACCTAATGTAAACTCAACCACACTACCCCAAAAGCAAACATTATGACTGTTTCAGTTCCTTTAAACACAAGCCGTAGATTTTATTGAAAAAAGAAAGACTTAAGTTAATATATAAACAATGACACACAGAAACACACACTCCCATTTGCGCCTTGCTGAATCATTAACTGAGAAACATGCAAATACATTTTTGTAGCCTTATTTTTTGTCCAGTGTGTACAGTTAACTCAGTATATACATTATACAGTACACAGTAGAGTATGTGCATTATATTGCAAGGGGACAAATATCCTGCAGCTGTCTGAAGGCCAGCGGGGTAACTGTTCCAAGGTACAGTACAAAAACAAGCCTGGGAATATTTTCACAAACTCACAATGAGAAACTCATCAGGAAAGCATACTCTTACTGAGATATAATCTACTGTACAAATACGGTCTCAAAAGGGAACACAGTTCTGCTCAAGAAGATGACAAGAGCAGTAATTCTCCTGCCACTAATACAAAGGATTCATGTCCTATTGAACACTGGAATATAGTGCAGTCCCCAAATCTCAGGGCAACAAGCAAAAAAAGGGCATTTGCCTCTGACTAGGGGCATTTTCACAAAGTACATGCACAGAACATTCACAGACGTGCAGTAGCCCGAGCTCAGGATTAGACCATATTTGGTTTCACAATAACCAGCCAACACGCATCATACTGTAATGTGAGTGTGGAGTTGTTCCAGAGAACACCGTAATCACTGCTTCGTTGTGGATTCATTGAAATTATAACCACAAAATGTAGATATTAAGGAAAGACTAATTATTTCCCCAGGTCAACCCTACTCCATACCAGAAGCCATAATCAAGGTGGAAAAGTATGAGACAGTGGAAGCTCTGCATACAAATGCCCCTGTCTTAAGCATTTTTGTTTTAAGAACTAAAATTTTGCACGAAATTTGCCTCAGCAGGCGAAGCATTTTCGGCATACAAATAAACCGAACCAAACGCCAGGCTATGTTGCATGGGATTGCATATTTTCTTTGCCATTTTGTGCAAGATTTAGTGAAGCCATAGAACCATGGGTCCCAAGAATCTTAGCAAGGACGGTAGCAAGAAGAAAAGGGAGCCACTTTCAGTTTTATTTTTAAAGCTGTTGAATCCGAGCCAAAATTAGTCATAAATGAAGGTTAAGTGAGGTTTAATGTCTATTTGGCGACACGATGGCTTAGTGGTTAGCACTGTCCCCTTGCATCTTCAGGTCCTGGGTTCAATTCCTGCATTGGGTCTGTGTGCATAGAGTTTGTATGTTCTTCCTGTGCTTGGTGGGTTTCCTCTGGGTCCCTGGTTTTCTCTGACAGTCCAAAAACATGCAGATTAAGCTAAGTGGTGTTTCCAAATTGCCTACAGCGTGTGAATTGAAAAAAACAGTTTTTGACCGGAGGTCCTACTACGGTTGTACAAATGAGAAAAAATACAGTGGTCACCATTGGCCTCCACGGTCCCTAGTTGGATTACAGAGGTTTCAAGATGGATGAATGGATGGAATGTCTGTTCATTTCATATTTTTTTTTTCCCGATTTTTTCCCTAATTTTGTCGTGTCCAATTTCTTCCCGTCACTAGGAGGCTCCCACATTAAGGCTACTTACTAACATACAGCCAGGAGGGCCGAGGGCCGAGTGGTTCCTCCGAACCACGTGACACCAGCCGACCTCTTTTTTTCGAACTGCTCGCTCACGCACCGTTGGGGGCGGCGTAGCACACTCGGAGGACAGCGCTATCCGCTCCCTCCGCGTGCACGAGCTCACAGACGCCCCGAATGGCGTAGAGCCGGATTAATGTGGGAGCACTAAGTACCTCTCATCCCTCCCCGTTGAGAGAGCTCGCCCAATTTAGCTCTCTCGAGACCTCCGGCTGTGAGAGGTTACAGCATCACCCGGGAACCGAACCAGTGATCTCCGGATGATAGGGCGAGCACTTTGGGTGGCTGAAATAATTTCAGGATTATCTGCATTTACATAATTTCCTGTGGATAAATGCATTTCGCGGTATGAAATTTCGTCTCAAGAACTCGCCTCCAGATCGGATTGAATTCGTCTTCCGAGGTAGCAATGTACATTCTTTGCAGGATAATTTGTCTAGTCTGACAAGTGCTACTGAAGAACTGCTGCACGATGCAAGCTTTAACACTGTATGGTTTAGGAAACACCGTTATATTGGGCATTGAGATGCACACGGTAGATGAGTAACCCAGACGTAATTTCTACATGACACTACATATGTAATTAAAGCCATTCACAATCCCATATCACACATGGGAAGGGTGGAAAGTTGTGACATATAGATGCTACAGTAGAAGTATACTCTATATTAAGATGTCTTTCAACACTTCCTTTATGTCTTGGAGGCATCAGTTTCCAAGACTCTACCTTGAAAGGTTACAAGCTTATCTCATTTGCTTCCACTTCCTCTGTTCATAGCAGGATAATTCTTAATAATGATTTGCTGTTTGTTCTTTGGCATTAAAAATAGTTCTTCATCTATGAATTCAGTGTTTTTTTTTTGTTTGTTTTTTACTGTTCTCATTTTAACATCTATTTTCTGTATATAGCACATGTTCATTAGAAATTCGGTGAAAAGTAGAGTATTTCACCAGTCTTTGTCAACACATGGCAAGGCAATCAGCACCTCCAGTACCAGACATTAAGCATTTAAATAGCACGTGTGCATATTAATTAAACCCCGTTTGCACCATTTCTCTTTACAAATATCCCTGTAGAGAATCTGCCCGCCGTTATCACATGCATGCACATACGGCATATGATACCTATGTATTTTATATACACGTCTATTTACAGTCTGTACAAACTAAATGCGAATATGTGCCTAATACTATACCTCTAACTTTGTTTTGCGGGATACGTTCACGCTACCAAGTGACTTAATTCCCATTTTTCTCATATCACACAAATCAGATTTTTTTAGGACTGTCTGAACAGTCAGCACCTATAGCACAGGGAATTCATAGCAGTTCTAACAATACCTTCTAAAGCATGGCGTCAAGTTTTTTCCTTCTTCTATACCTCAATAAATAGTTTATCTTCCAGAGCAAAATCCCAAGCATATTTTTACTAAAATCATCACACAAAAAGTCTACCCAGAAGGCGCGAGCAAACGTACCGATATAAACGCATGCATGCCGTTTCAGAGGACAGACGCGTCCACAGTGGAGTGAGACAAAACACGCTTGTAATCATGAATGTGAACCATTATGACATGCAAATCTGATCTAATCTGAAAAATCTGAATTGAACAATGTGGCTTGTAATGTGAATGTAGCAACCAATACCTGGGGTCTCCAAACCAATGCTGTGCGTCATTTAATAATGTTGGCTTTGATTATCTGTAACTGATTTTAAAATGTTTAAGTAAGATCATGGGGGAAAAATGCAGACTTTTCCCAAGAGAGTAACTTTATTTATTTATTTTATTTATTTATTCATTTATCTTCTACACCCCTTATCCTGTACAGGGTCGCAGGGGTCGGGAGCCCATCCCAAGAGACTTTGGGCGCGATGCAAGGTAGACCCTGGAAGGGGGGCCAATCCATCACAGTCCAAAGACATGCTGATTAGGCTAATTGGCATGTCTTCGGACTATGTGGGGAAACCGGAGTCCACCAAGAATGGGGAGAACATGCAATCTACATGCACACAGATCAAACCTTCATCCCTGGCGGTGCAAGGCCACAGTGCTAACCACTACACCCTCATGCAATCTTATTTATTTATTTAGCAAAACGGCTGTTTCACATTGATTTAAAGGCGATGCCACATATCAAAACAACATCCTCTACTAAAAGTCCCAACTAATGCAGTCGAGTGGCATAAAATCATTTAAAAGCAACACATTATACAGTATCAGTAAATATGATACCTCCAGTTGGGAAGGTATTTTTCTGTTTGTTTTTCCTGTTGGCCAATCAACAATAAAAAATTGTTGGATGGTCTTTTACTCGTTCCCTTTTAATTTTTTTGGCATATTGTTGCTTGCACCTGCAGTTACTGCTGCATGGATTGGACACAACCAAGTCTCATACAGGAGAGAAAGGGGATGCTAATTACATTGAATCAAGAAAGCCAATCACTTTATCAGGTTTACAACAGTTAGTCATTTTATTTCACCATTATGACATGATATTTGGGAGGTTACAACTACCCCCATCCCCCCATAAATCACACTTACAGTATGGCTCCTCCTTAAACATGCATCAAAAATACAGAAGAAGCTGTTATTTGTCAGCAATTAGTTATCAAATTAGTTCAATACGAATTCCACAGAAATATTTTCCCTTATTGTCAATTAAAGAATAAAACTATGGACCTATAGATTTAGAATTCAAAAGTAATCCAGTAAAAGTTGTGGTTCAGGGGATACAATCTTGATTTATCATCTGACCTAGAATTGGCAATGGACATGATACATAATTGATACGTCTGCACAGCTAAAGTGACCTTTCGTCCAAACACACTGCTTGCACCCTGTATGCTTTACCATTTATTTATTTATTTATTTATTTTATTTCAATGGGACATGTGGAGTCTTAAAAATGTTAAAGTGGACCAACGGCATGTTTGTGTTTATCCTTGTTCTTATTGTTGGTGTAATGAGTAACAATACAGTACATAAGAATCGTTAGATTTTGGTAGCTAGTGTATCATGGGAGTGTATGATTCATACGGATTTCTAAAGAACCTACCCTCCACTTACTGTACACTCTAAAGCAAATAACAATATAATGCAGCAGGACAAACAAGCCATGTTTGTATATGCAAGACTCACACATCTGACAGATTTGGTATGATGGTTTAAATGTGTTAACATGTGCGTTTAGTTACTGTAGATGTAGATGTGTGAGTAAATATGCTGCAGAAACTGGCCTTTTGAACAGTGAGACTCATGTTCCGTGTGTGTGTGTGTGTGTGTGTGTGTGTACATTCACCAACCCTTGGTCACTATCCTTTATCAAAAGAGAAATTTCCAAATTTTACATTATCAAATCCCTTGTATTGTATAAAGTCAGCAGAGCTCATTCATTACAGTAGACATAAATGTCTCCAAGTTTATTGACTTTTAATGGCCAAAACTAAATTATGTGAGGTTTGCTATTAAGTTTCAAGATCATTATGGCGGTAAAGCATTATTTCTCCCCACAGAATTAGTGCCAGTTAAGATTTAATGTCAAAATGGTTTCATTAGCCATCTGGTAAATGCTACTTATAACGTATGAAAAATAAACTGACTGGCAATGATAGACCAAGTTCCGATGACTTTTTGAACTATAGGGCAAGAATGTGCAGTCATTCTTAGAATCTACTTGAATATCTTACATGATATTATTCATGGCCATTCAGCAATATATATTTAATATTTAATTAGACGTAAAGTTAATGTTTTAAATGTAGACAGATCACAACTCTTCAAAGTGAATAATATAAGTCAATAACATTAAAAAATGCAATGCAGCGTTAAAGCTCAAACTCTCATCGTTACCAGTTGTTGATACAGAGATCTATTAATCTATCAGGATTTCTATTAATCTTCAGGTTTTCAGGATGGATAACTTTTCATAATATGATGCGAACTCTCCCATGCTTTTTTATTTATATATGGTAACATTTCCTATAACCTGTATCCAGATGAATGCTGGGACCGTTTTGTTTACACGGAAAATGCAAATATATTTCCTAACGTCTGTCTCCCTCCGGGCGGCACGGTGATGTAGTGGTTAGCACTGTCACCTTACACCTCCAGGGTCCGGGTTCGATTCCCGTCTCTGTGTGCATGGAGTTTGCATGTTCTCTCCGTGCTTGGTGGGTTTCCTCCCGCAGTCCAAAGACCTGCAGATCAGGCTAATTGGCGTTCCCAAATTGCCCGTAGTGTGTGATTGTGTGTATGTGTGTGTGCCCTGTGATGGATTGGCACCATGTCCAGGGTGTACCCTGCCTTGTGACCTAAGCCTCCTGGGATGCGACCCTGAATACAGGATATATCGGTATAGACGATGAGTGGGTGTCTGCCTCCGGGTCTCTCTGTGTGATTTACATGTTAATGACTGGTTCGTCTCATGTACAGGAGCTACGTGACACAGGGAGCCTGGCCAAAAACTTAAATACTGTATGCTCTCTTTGCTGAAAATAGACAGAGATCTTCAGATATTAGTCAGTAAGTGTATCGAAGTGCGGTGGACATAACAAGCAATAATTCTTCTTCTTTGAAATCATTTTAAAATGTAACAAATCAGGAACTTTTCTTAAACCTAACACCATATGTTGGGAAGGAGTGGTTGAATGTTCAATGGTGTATGTATATTATCACTGTAACTAACGGATGAACTGATTATATTTTGGAAACGATCCAAACAGGATCAAGGTTCATCCATCCTACCACTCATCCTGTTTAGGGTATATCTCAGGGAACTTAGGGCACAAGGCAAGGTATACCCTAGATGTGGTGGCAACCCACTGGCAAGGCACAAGCACACACTCGCTCGCACACCCATTCACACACTACAGACAATTGGTCTTAGCTTAATCTGCATGTTTTTGGACTGTGGGAGGAAACGGGAGTATTCAGAGGAAAACCCACCAAGCACAGGGAGAACGTCCAAATTCCATGCACACAGACTGGAGGGGTGAGATTCAAACCACTAAACAAGGTTGTGCGAGGTGACAATGGTAATCACTAAGCCAGCCAGGACACTTGAAACAGACAAATTGGTAACAAGAAGAACTAGACTTGTTGACATCAGAGGTCTACTTGCTAAGTAATTCAACTTTAAAAAGTATTTAGTTTACAGCTTATAGGCATCACTTTCACAAGCATAAATTCTGCACCAACCACATCACCACCAGAGGACCTGAAGAAATACACAGAGATAGAGTCCCTGCATAGAGCATATGAACATCTCGCAGCATCATCTACTTGACAAACAGAGCAGGCATGCCTAGAAAGCATGCATTATTTGCACGAGATCTCATCCCCTAATGGTATCTCTGCTCCCTCTGGCAGACCATAATGGACAGCCTTTCTGCTTCTTGGTCCTTCTCTTTGATGGTGATGGAATGGGGACATTTTGTCACCTGGGAAGAGACATCAGGAATGATGAGACCATCTTCGTGTTGTCAGGGAGTTGGTGTTATGCCATGCATGCTGAATCTGACCGTCATATGACTGAAGCACTTTGGCCCTTTTTTTAGGGAATAAGACAATCCAATAATGTGATATTTGTGCATGAAGAGCTATTTATGCAGAATTAACCTTTTTTTTTATCACTAATACATTTTAAAACATTAGTTTAAAAAAAAAAATTGGGCGGCACAGTGGTGTAGTCCAAAGATATGCAGGTTAGGCTAATTGGCGGTCCCAAATTGCCCGTAGTGTGTGAATGAGTGTGTGAGTGTGTATGCCCTGTGATGGATTGGCACCCTGTCCAGGGTGTACCCTCAGTATTCAATATTAAATGTGCATTAGGTAAAATGTTACCTTGAGCGGTTATAAGTAAAAAGTCATTGGAATAGTTGTTTACTCTTTAACCTTATATGGTCATATTGGTCATAAAGCCCAACCTCACAGAATCTATCTAATGTCTGTGCATCAGTTCAATTTTATATTTATTTATTTACACTCACTGAGCATTTTATTAGAAACACTACTAATCCTAGGTAGGGTCTCACTTTGCTCTCAAACTGTCTGCTCTGTCTGAACTATACAGCCGCTAAGTAATGAGGAAAGCAACCCTGGTCATTGAGGACCCTGCTCATCCCCTGCATATTTCATTCATGCTATTGTCATCAGGCTACAAATCCCAGTGGCCTGGAAAAACATTTAGAAGAAATCATTAATTCATAGTGCAAATTCAAATTTTTTTTTTTTGTTCTTATTTGTGCTTTTATTGTGTGTAAATTTTGAAGCCTTTTTTTTTTTGGAGTCACTGTCAAGAATTTCTGTCACTATGTAGGATAGACAATAAGGTTTATCTTATCTATCTTTTAAATCACTGTATGGTGATTCGAACTAAAATAAAAAATAGAATGTGTTCATATTGTACATATTGTGACATAACAATATTTGAATTGTTCATTTTAATTATTTTAATAAAACTTATATTAAAACTCCTTTTCAGCGCGTTCCATTTGAAGCTGCTGTCTTGCCAGTCCCCCTATGTGCCGTGCAGGTGTGAAGGTGTTACATCAGTTCATTTGTAAATGCGGTGCGAGAAAAAATTTGCACGACAGAAGAGCAGCTGCAGTGATTCATTTTTCATGGTCTGAGGGTGTACCTGATGCCGAAACAAGTCATGGAAGGGCATGAACAGAATGTTCGAATATCTGTAAACAAAATTTGGACCGATACTCTAAGGAGGGTGAAAGTTGCTTAAAGAGAATCATTACTGGTGACGAGACACGGATTCATCACTACGAGCCTGAGAGTAAACGGCAGAGTATGGAACGGAAACATCCTCAATCGCCAACCAAGAAAAAGTTCAAAAGTCATCCATCAGGTAGAAAATTGATGCTTACATTTTGCTGGGATTGCAAAAGGGCCAGTATTGGAACATTATCAGGAAAAAGAAAAACAATCAACAGTGCTGGTTACAGTGAGATGTTTATTGAAGAATCTTCAGGTTAAATGCAGAGGACTGATATCCAAGAGCGTCACGATCTTGACAATTCACATCCGCACACTTCTGCCCACACTGTCGAACTCTGCAGGAACTTTATTTTGAGGTGGTAAAGCATCCTCCCTATAGTCCATATATATCCCCTGAAAGCAGCCCTGTGACGACGAAGACTCACTTTTGAAGAAGAAGTGAAGACAGCGGCGCTTTCGTGGGTTTCGCAGCTCAGCCTAAAACATATTTTTTGAGGGAATACGAAAGCTTGTTGACAGATGGACAAAGTGTATAGAAAAGCAAGGAGATTATGTAAAAAAAATTATGCATTTGTCTTAATAAACGTAAAGGTTTATTCAAATAAATTCTACAGCCGGAGTGCGGATAATTTTTGACTCTCCCTTGTACAACTGTTTTTCACCAGCCTTAATTCGTATCAATTTAGCGACTGCATGCAGGATAATATCGCAAGCATAGCAGTTATTTAGAACACACTACAATGTTCCTAAATGTTTTATTACTGCATTTTAATTACTGCAATTTTTTACTTAAATGAAACATGTCAGAGACATACATATAGTCTCTATTTCAAAAAAAAGACAGGCCACACATGGCTGCCCCATCCCCATTAAATTCTTTAATGCATAACTTTAACACAATTACTCCTCTGATCGTTTAAGATCATTGAGGCTGGCACATCATTCGGTAAGAGGAAATTACACTGGCGTGTTGCCCAGTGCTGGGAGCCCTTGGTCTGAGTGGACTCTCCTTCCAACCTCACTTGGCATCCAAAACATCGTATTCGCATTTTCTTTATAATGCTTTAAACAGGTGTTCTGTCTGTGTGAGAGTCAGCAGTCAGCCCTCATACTGCCTATTAGAGATGCCTGCCTGGGAGCTGTGCTCGTGTCAAGCCATCAGTCCAGGGTGTGAGACAAGAGCTGATAATAAAACTGACGTGTGTGTGTGTGTGTGTGTGTGTGTGTGTGTGTGCGCAAGAGAGAGAGAGAGAGAGAGAGATAGCGAACGAGGGGCTAATCTTAGACAAGTAGCTGGGCTCTTGTGCTCTGTTTTTGTAGCCTTGAGGACCTGATGAGCGGCAGAGAATAGCAATGGGCTGGACGGAAAATAAGTAAGTGATGTGTGTGTTTTGGGGGAGTTAGTAGGGTAAGTGCGTTCGCAATCATCTGCCAACTCATTTCTCTCACACTCTCCTTCTTGCTCTCACACACACACACATACACACACGCAATATTCTTGATAGTGAGCCTCAGTTGATACAAAGAAACATTAGGGGCTTACAGTACATACACATCTAAGCTGAGGGAAGACCTGAGAGTAATCATGACACACTAAGTAGACCACCAATAACAACACAGTGGAGGAAACATGACCAAAATTATAAAATACACATGAGAATATATAAAAAAAAAAACACACACACACATTAGAATGTGGAGGTCAGGCGACACATACACAAGCCGAGCTCAGCACATACAAAGACTGCGTTCACATTACAAACCACATGGTTCAGTTCCGTTTTTTTTTTTTTTTCTTTCATTTGGTCAGATCAGGTCAGATTTGCCTGCCATGACATTTACAAGTGACTTTCAACCACATGTAATGTGGACGCGGCTGTCCTTTGAAACGGTATGCATGCACACATAGATGCATCTTTGATTGTGCCATCTGGAAAAATAAAAAAATAAAGACATCCTATTTGTGCAACTATTTATTCATTTTGAGCATGAGATGTGATTTTAATAATGCTTGGAATTTTGCTTTGGAGGACAGCAAGCAGTGAGACGGCTGTATTTGTCAAAGACAAAAAGAAGGAAGACGCCTCACATTAGCTACTTTATCAGCTATTGCAAGCACTGCTATGAAATCCCCATGCTGCCGGTGCTGACTAATGACGTCAGTACCCTACACATGTGCAGAGGAAAAAAGTGACATGAATTCCAATCTGACCGTTCTCTTTTAAGTCACATGACCATGTATCGAATATATATCCGATCTGGGACCATATACGTAAGTGACTAAGATCCGATCTGAATAACAGATTTGTGCGTAATGGCTGGTAATGTGAATAAAGGCACAGTCACAACTAACAGAAACATCAATGCTATGATAAAATGTTTTGAATAATTCTTAAACTATTAACTGCAATCACATGTCATGTGAGTGTGAGGTGTGATACTTGCAAACGTTTTATCTTGAAAGCAGTTATGGTGCCAATAATGAACTTTGGCTTTGAATGGCATAACTTGGTGCCAAGGGAATATTATCAGTAGTAAAAGTTTTTTTTAAATGTTTGGTGGTACTATAGAGGGAAAAATAAGTACAGTAATAATTAAATTCCCCGACTTACGAATATTATGCTCGTAGATGCGAACAAATCGCGAAAGTAGCTCACGTGCATTAAACAGTACAAAAAAATACACTGCAGTGCACAAGATATTTTCAATTACATACAATATTTTCAGTGTGTTTGTGGATGTATAAAATGTCAAAAGTCCAGTATATTATATGCGTGTGCGTGTGGTGGTGCAGGAGAAATGAGTCAACCTCATCGATTTCAACGAATCACAATGAATCACTATCATGTAATGATAAATGGCTGACATGTAAAGCTGTCCCGATAGTGAAAAATCCTAATTTTTAAAAATCCTCAATGAGACAGAGTTCACAGTCCAATACAGCTCTGAGACAAAATGGCAACGAAGTAAAGACAGTAAAATTCTGCTTTACATTTTGTGTCAAAAGTGTATAAGACTTACTTTGCCCGACTTACAAACAAATCCGTCTTACGAACGTTCTCATTCATAAGTCAGCGACTTACCGTACTTTATCCCCTATAGATTTTGTAAGTTTGCCCATTTACAAAGAAATGAAGGGTCTATAACTTTTATCATAGGTTTATTATAAGATACAGTACTGTGCAAAAGTCTTAGGCACCATATTATATGCTTTACCAATTTTGTTATATATGTTTATCATGTCTGCATAATTATGTACAAAATCATTCAGTATTTCCATATATAACTTA
>JAQMYJ010000036.1:6972206-6983678 GCA_030014305.1 Clarias laeviceps | reverse complement strand
GCCGCCGCTACTGGGTTCACCCTCTGACTGCACAACGTCGGATTAAAGGACGTTTTTTGTGGTTTATGAAGAAATGCAAAAATTTCCCCCAAGTTTTATTTTTTAAGCATTTTATTTTTGATTTTCTTTTTCCGCATTTCCTTATGTATAGCATGTAGGATCATGGGATATATCCAGTCCTCCGAAGCGTAAAATGAACGCGGAGAAAACAAACTAGAAGCGTTTTGCATGCAACGTTTTTTTAACGCCGTATAAACGCGCAGCCGGACAAACGCACGTCACCAGAGCCTGTGTGAACACTCTCATTGACTCCTATGTGTAGAAAACACTCGCCGCTTCATCCGCGCTCACTGGACGCTAAGAACGCCAGAAAAACGCTCGATTTTAACGCCCGTGTGAACAAGGCCTTAGAATAAAAAAGTATGTGTAACAATTTTTAGTCCAGCTTACATGGTTGGGAAAAAAAAAAACAGCTTTGTAATAGACAGTACTTCACTTCTGCAACAACTATCATTGTGCTAGAAAAGTCCTGTGCTCTAAGGAATGCTTGATGAAGGGGTGTGTGGCTGTAGGAAGCATCATTCTGAACACTCCACAGTATCTACTGCATCACAATGATTGTCTGACAACACACCTGTAAGAAATGCAAGTCAGCACTCGAGACCAAGCTGCAACTGAGAACTGACATTAAACTCCATTATAAAGTGTGTTTTACTGGGACTTAACTCTGCATTTTCAACGAGAGCATGTGAGGAAATGTGGAGTGACGGAAAATAAAGAAAACCTGATGTGACAGTCAAACAGAAGGCAAAATCACAGACAAACTGAAGGACGATTTTTCATTCAGAGATGATAAAATGGCTCAGCAAGAAGCTTGAGGTTCTTTCAAGAAAACGATATGAGATTTGCGTCTCATTAAGCATTGCCAGGAAATAAGTTTTTGATTGACTGAGGTGAGAGTTCTACTTTACAGTATGTTATGGTAACTAACTGTGATTACAAAGTTTTTTTTATATGCATCACTTTTAAATCTAGTAAATACTTCAGAGTGTGCAACAGTAAAAATCGCAGGGATCCAGACAATGCCATAACCATGTATGGCTGGAAGTCATGGAGCACAAACGGTAATTGGTCGTGCCTCTTAGTCTACACCAGCTGCTTGGTAAGAGATAGGGGAACTGGGTGGGAACCGGCAATGTGTAAACTCTCACTTTGTGTTTTAAATGGTTTCCATTCTAGCTTGAATCATTACAAATGAAATAGCAGAGATGCACTAGGCAAAGGATTAAGCTGGTAAAGGCATGCAATGTGGTGCCATCCATTAGAAAATGGCAAAACATCTATAGGACAAAAAAAAAACTGAAGCTTCTATTTATAAGCACAGGGGATAAAGAAGCAATATCGCCCGCAATCTATTCGCCAAAGATTATGCTCGCTGCTTTAGCATTCAGTTCTCAGCCTAGCAAAAAGCACTTCAACCCTTCAAAATGTTTTGATATATATATATATATATATATATATATATATATATCCTGACGAGAAAAGACCAAAACACAGCATTTCAGCGAGTGATGAATATGTAAGTGTATGCGTAATGCAGCGCGAGTGCGGCGACAGCCTTGAAAAGCAATGTCTGCAAATTCTGCTCAGCTGTGCTTGTGTTGACACGTGTCCATCAGTGGCTTTGAGTTTGTGTTTGTTCCAAAAGCCAGCCACTGGAGACAGAACTGCAGATTGATAGTACGACATTATTTCAGAGCTGTGGTTGTCAGTCCTTTGTCCTGAGGGGGGCAGAACAATAACAACAGAGAAGCTGTGAAGAATACAGTGCCAAAACATGCAGGAGGCTCCTGGCCCACTGAGGAGATTAAGGTTTATGAAGGTGGAGCCACTGGCATCTCGCTGCGTGACAGCCAGACTACCTGCATGCTACATAGCTTACCTGAAACCCAAAAAAGGAAATATGACATTTCTCTGTGTGGCTATAATGTATCCTGCCCACAGTGATTTACCTCATACACAGCTTTAGTTGGGCCAAAAATGCCAACAATTGAAAAATAACAGGAAGCTGTAAGCTCCAAGCAGAGCTATGGAGAGAGAGAGAGAGAGAGAGAGAGAGAGATGCTTACTTTTAAGCAACCCATATTGATTTCATCCACTGCAAGTAAATATAAAACACAACTTCCACTCTCCTTGGGAGGCTGTCCACAAACTTTGAGTATTTCTATGGGAATTCGTGCACATTCAAGCACATTTATGAGGTCAGGCGCTAATGTTGGACGTGAAGGTCTGGCAAGGTCTGGAATCTCCGTTCTAGGTTATACCAAAGGTACTCGATAGGGCTGAGGACAAGGCTCTGTGTTAGGGCCGGTCGAGTTCTTCCACACCAAACTCATCAAACCATGTCTTTATAGTCCTTGCTTTGTGCACTGGAGCACAGTCATGTTGGAATAAAAAAAAAGGTCTTCCCCAAACTTTTGCCACAAAGATGGAAGAATAGCATCGTCCAAGATGTCTTGGTATGCTGAAGCCCTTCATTGGGAATAAGGAGCCTGATTGACACAGGTTTGTCCAAATACTTTCATCCACAATCTTGTATCTTGTGCATTGTGATCACTTTAATGCATTAAAATCCTTTCAGATTTAGTAACGTTGCCCAAGTCAAAAGTGGTATTTCAGCCAAATTTTTATTTCACACACACCTTCTAAATTCTTTATGTCCTGCCTGTAGTGCTTTATGTTAACGCTCTCAAAAGACAACCTCTGAATCATTAGAAGATCCAATACCTGTACATAGGCATACATAAATAAAACTGTAAAAGTGTGAAATTGCTTTTTCGCTGCTAAAGATGGTGTGAAGCAGATTATCCAGGTAAAGCTCTTGGGCACGGGGATTTAATATGCAGCAATTTGTCTAATAAAAACACAGAGACAGTGAGAGAGAGGACAGATCATGAGAGACACAAATATTTCAACCCATTAAATGTTTGCTTGTAATGAGATTAGACATAATTGCTATGTATAATGTTGCTGTAGCGACCCCTGAGCATTCGGTTCTGTTGAAGTATCCACAAAATGAAAATGGTATTTTAAGTTTTTTTTTTTTCATAATAATGGATTATGGCCTGTTGGCATGCAGAACATGTGAACTGCATGCACTTGTATTTAAATCTGGTTAAATCGTGTTTGACTTGTTCAAATCAAGTCGAGTAAAATATTTAAATCACAGCATTTGTGACAGTACAACAAATTTTTTAAGAGAAACGTATTTGTCAGCCAGCTGGTTATTTGTACCATTAAATATTTAAATAAAACATTACTGCATTGCACATACTGGATAAGAGAAATAATGCATAAGGGAAAACTTAACAGACAACTCAGTCACATATGAGGCAAATATTACAAACGTGACCCAGTAACTAAAATAAAAACATGAACCAGTGTCAAACTCACAGCAGGTTACACAAAACAAATCATGAAGTAAACCACCATGTGACCTGACCAGGAGTGCCCAATGGAGGCTACAATCCAGCACCACCCTGGTGCTCCCTGACATATCACCCCTTCAACCACGGCTCTGACACACTGACCAAAGTCCACAGGTGGACCGGAACAGTCATTACATAGTGGTTGCTTTCCCAATGCCAAGCCTTTCATGGGGAGCAAAGTTTTCCACAAAGCAAGGGGCAAAGGGCAATGCCCCCTCATAAGTAAAGGGGCGAGGTAGCATCTTTTATGGGACAAGATGCAGAAGCAGGAACCTCCCTTTGTTTCCTGGCTGGGACATATTCGAATTCCAACCCCAACACTGGTGTTGAGGCCACCTCATCAGCCCGAGATAAGATCTGGGCTGGAGCACAGTACGAGAGCCAGTCTGGCGACGAATGTAAACACTCCAAATGGCTAAAGTGGCTTGTGGACGTCACCAAGCTGACCTCCACAGGGTGCTGGGGACCTGCTTGATCCACCCTTCTCCATCCTACACATTGACCGGCACACTGGACAATTAGATGGTTATACTGGTTTCCTGGGAAAACTTGCTTTTGCAATCCTATGTACTCTGTAGGGATTTCTTGCCTCAAGTTCCCCTGGGCAATGAACCATCTGCCCACAGGCGTGTTGGGCCAGTGAGCTGGGGCATCATAAATCAAAGCCATTCCCTCTCCACTGGCTTACATTTAGGCATTTGGCAGACGCTCCTATCCAGAGCAACTTACAAAAGTGCTTTGAAGTTTCAGTCAGATGGCTTTAGATGCACCAGGTGTCCTGTAGGATCCGCACTACTACATAAATGACTCCAACTTCACTCCATCACAATGCCTATGTCAGCAAAATTGCACTAAATGCCATCATGGGAAGCCCAACATCATGCTGTTCACTCTTGCCTGCTGCAGTCACTAGTCGGTCTTGCATTCTGTCATTAATGATCATGTGGGTGCAGGTCAGTCATGACTTCAGGCAACATAGTGAAACAATTAAATTTAAAGAATACTATATAAAAAATAAACTGGAAACTGGTACAGGAACCCAGAGAAACCTCAGAAATCAACAATTAATAGAAATCAGATTAGCGCCTTTATGAAGGTTTTACAGGGCAGACAGTAGGTATCAGACACATCTCAATATCTGTTTGTATATCTCCTGTTCAAAGGAGATTATTGCATATTTGAGATGCCTACAACATTGTTTTACAATGTAGAAAGAAATAAAAATTAGGGAAGACTACAGAATTAGAATGTGTGTCTAAACATTTTACTGGTAGTGTAATATATACTGTAGTAAAAAACTCAAAACCCTGTGCCCTGTGCCAACCTGCAGTGCAGACTGGCAGCTGCTGTCCAGACCCACCCTGGCACTACCTGACACTTTACTTACACCGTTTAATATGTTTTCATTTAACAAGATCCAATAGTTATAAATACTTCACAAAAAAAAAATATTACACACACACACACACACACACACACACACACACACACACACACACACACACACACACAGTGCTTCTATACTTTTATATTTACTTTGATAAAAAAAAATGCCATTCATATGAAATTACAAATTATATCAATAAAATTACATAATAGGTGTGATATGCTACGGTCTTTACAGAGACCAGAACCAACCAAAGCGAACACCTGTGAGAGATTTTGGAGCGACATGTTAGGCAACAACTACTGAGGGAATATAATTAGGAAGACTGGTGTTCAACCTTTGCTGAGCAGGAACAGAAGCTTCACAGGACCAGCAGTTTCCACATCATGGGGCAGGTGATTGATGAAAAAGGAAACTGCAGGGAGAGCTTATTTTATGAAGCTGGTAGTATCCCACAAAATAGATAAACGTAGCTGCTTTTTATATTTGTGTGCCTGACAGAAAGAAGTGCTGCATTCCACCATCATAACAAAGGCAATCAATAATGCCATTTTGGCTTAATCCAATTTTACATGGACTTTGCCCAAGGCAAATGTGTGGCTGAATGGACTTATGGATTCACTTACGCATATTCAGAGCCACTCTCACCCTGTAGCTTTACGTCTAGTGCTCCTGGCTTCGACTAGACAAGATCATACCTTGGTCCACAACTGAAAATGTTGTGCAAAAGCAAACTAAGGCCGAGCCAACAGTGATGATGAATGAGAATAATTTTGTTCTATGTTTTAAAAATAAGGTTGTAAGAAAAACTATAATCCCTTATCGCATGTAATTTGCAGTTGTGCTGTTTTTCATGTTGTTTCATTTACTTTAGTTTCTATGACAACTAATAATTAATAATATTAATTATATTAATAATATTAATTAATTCTATTATACTACTATACTCCTTCAAACCTAGGTCCCCATATATCATGAAGGCAATAAACATATCATGAAGGCAATAAATACCCAAATCTATATAAAATAAAAGAAAGGTTTTCTCTGCACATTGTTCAGAACGTGATCTTTCAATGAAATCTTTAACGTTTCATACATTGAAGGGCCCGAAATCAGTCTCAGAAAAGATTTCGTGCTGTATGTCTGTATATATGTCTGTCTGTCCTGCCTGATTATGTCACAGCATCACACAAAACTGGGTGGACAGAATTGAATTAAACTTTGCCAGTCCTTCGGTATTTGCCTGAAGTTAAACCTGCACCATAAATAAAAGCAAAATGTTAAGTGGAAGTGAAGTTATGAGCAGTTATGTGCAAGATTATGTCACAGCATCGCAAAAGAAAAAAAGTCTGGACAGAATTTATTGAAATTTTTAAGTACTTAGATACTTGCCTGAAGTTTACCCTGCACCATAAGTGAAATCAAAATGTTAATAATATACTTTCAAATAAGCTACTAATAAGCTACTTGCTCAATGCAACCAAACGCTAGAACTGAATATTTTTACTGGGATTACTTAATATTTTCGCAGCTGAAATAACAGCACTGAAGTGGCGTAAGCGAATTATCACTTTACCAACGTACTAAGACAAAACTTTTTCGATTTCTTATCTGTGATTTACTCTACAATTACCTAACAGGGAGTGTATTTGGCTGACGATAAAAGAAGAACAACAAGTACTGAACACAATAGTAGATTCAAAATCTTGCCAAGACATACTGTAGAAAAACGTTGTACACTTTCCTAATACTTAGCCACCGATCCAGGGGAACCAATGCCTTATAATGTTACAGTGTAAAAAAATGAGGGGGTTCATCTTTGTTGCAAGAAGATATGTACATGAGCTTCAACCTGAAATAATAATATCACTGATACATTAAATCTGATCAGCTTATTTTTCGTTTCGTTAACTACTTCTACAAACTCTTTCCCGGTCAACATGGGTATTTCAGCTAGTTTACAATAAAGCATCAAAATGTATCAATCGCTAGCAATTGGAAATTAAGATGTACTTCATATGGTAATTTTTTTTAACAGAACATATTCCCCAAAACTAAACCTTCGGCTATGAAGCCACGATCCCCAATCATCCATGTAAAAATGCAACTAGAGCTGGAGCTCAGGCTGATTCCGATTTTTGAAGATATTTGCCAGACCAGCAAGTCTTGAGAGTGGTGTCAGAAGTGCTGTGTGAAAGCTCTGGCAAGCCCTGCATCATTAGCCTGAGTGGTACTCTCAATGTGAGCCTTATTTTATCAAGATTTTTCCTTTCCTCCTTCAGAAAAATTAGATCAGCAAGTTTTAATATCTCAAGAAAAGAAACTTGATTTTGACTGTACCATACTGTAGTATAATGAAACACACGGAATACTTATAGTGAGTAAATTCCACTGTTGTCCAGTGTACCGAAACAAAACAAGCATATTTCCATAAAGCTGAACATCCCCCAGGGAAAGTATGTCAGGGATGTCAAACAGACTGCAAACAAAAGTAATACCCAATGGTGCAAATACCCTGAAGAATGCTTAGAAAGAAAATTACTTTACCAACTGGAGCAAAATGTGGAATCAACTCAATTACGTAAACGAATAGTTTTATCACAACTAAAGACCATCTCATTTCACTCCCAATATAAACTGAAATATTCACTTTTTGAATCACATAATAAGCCCCAACTGGCTTCCTTTGTTAGAAAAGAAACAAGAGTTTGAGTGATGTAACAACATTCCCTTGCAGGTAGCACTTAATTATCACGCCAACTGGATAACAGCTTTGCCACAGCAGCAATGACGAGCTGGATTAATGATACATGAAAAGCAATCTTTAGACCCTACTGCCTCCAGCACACAGGGGCATACTCAGCCCCGACACTTAATAAGGATCTCATAATGTTGAGATACCGTATGGGTTCAGCAAAGACCTCGCGGCTGTAAATCCCTCACATTAAACTTCTGCCGCTGCAGAGGGGAACCTGCTGTAACCCTGTTTATGATCTTCTCTGTTTCTATTGATCAAAGTGAAGGAAAAAAAGCCTATGTTTGGAAATGTAAGCACTTTATTTTTAACGATCATGAAAGTAAGAAGAGCACAGTGATGAAGAAGGTGACGAAGAGCAAGATGCACGAAGAAAATGAAATGAAAGCAGACTGTCAATGTGGTTTAAATTACAGCTTTATCCACACAGTCATAAAGAAAAAGAAAAAGAAAAAGAAAAAAAAAAAAAGCAGTGAAGCTGCGTGGACATTTCATAACTGGGAATAAAATGAAGGGGACAGGCTGCAATCTGATCGAAGCCCACACAGACATATAGCCAGACGGTAATTGCAGAGGTCTCTGTGTTGAGTATAATGAATAAAATATGATGCAGGGGTATTACTGTGCCAGGAGCATGTCATCACTCGCTCAATAAGAGTAATAATAGGCCGTGGCTTCTGCTGAAGGTTGCTCATTACTCTGATTGTCTAAAATAGGGAGCTTGTGGATTTACTTGTGTTCTGATTGGTGGGGGTAGCCGAGGCCAACGCGCGGTGGCGGATGCAAAAGCCGTTGGAGCTTTAGTAGGAAAACAGACCGTTAAGCACACAGACTGTTCTGGGAGTCACTCTCGTGTTTGTTGCAGGTTGAAAGCTTCTGTATATAAGCACTAGTACTCCTGGCAAAGATTTACTACTGTTGTTCAAAGGGAGATGAATTGATATGTCTGGTTACACTTTACGCTGCCAACTAACTAATCAACCAGATATCATCATCCAAATTAATCTCAAAACCCATTCAAGTCATCCAGGCCAAAAAAAAAAAAAAAATCACCACCTGGATTTAACTAAGCAAATAGTTAAGAGCCTTCCATTGGATAATTACTGCAGTGATTAATATGGTTCAGCTGGCAACAAGTTATTTAACCCTAACCGATGCAGTGAGTGGCTCTCATTTCTTAAACAACCAAAAATAAATAAGGGAAGCTGAAACTACTTAAATTAGGTTAAGAATTGTAAAATGCATTATTGAAACCTTAAAGGATAGTGCTGAGCCATCGTCTTCAAGAAAGTGAATGATCATGATCGAAGACGTGATTAAACATTTGAATGAAGAAAAAACAACAATAAAACTATCAGCTAGTGAAAGTAAGAGCACTTCCACATGCACAATGCGAAGAGAACTGAAGGGATTGGGAGGAAACATCCATGTAGCCGTAAGAAAACCATTTATCAGTGAGAATAATCTGGAAAAAGGCTTTAACTTGCTACGTAGGGAGCATAATGAATGGACTGTGGAGCACTGGAACAAGGTAATGTGGTCTAGTGAGTCCGGATTTACCCTTTTCCGGAGGGATTGGTGCATCGGGAAAAGAAGCAAGGTGGATGAAGTGATGCACGCATCATGCGTTGTTATCCAATGTTCCCAGAATCTGGGGTTGGTTCTGTAGATCAGGTCTAGAATGATCAAAAGAATTTGATCACCTGACTACCTGAATATACTGAATAATATACAGGTTTTTTCCATCGGTGGATGTTTCTTCTTCACTGATGGCATAGGCACATACCAAAATGACTATGCCAGAATACATAGGGGCTCCAATTGTGAAAGAGTGGTTCAAGGAGCTATATATACTGTAGCCCTGGAAAAAACAAATGAGACCACTGCAAATCAGCATCTCTCTAAGTACGGCAAATAATTTAATTCCAGTGGCTGTTCAATTCTAACACAAGGACACTTCCTTCTGCTTTATGAGATACTGATTATGTGATCACCTGAATGAAATCTTATTTAATAAGGAAAGGATAAAAACCACTGCTGTAATCTTCACTCTCCTCTTGCAATGTGACCAGAGTGACACAGTGCTAGTATTACCTCCGAGGTAACTGGAAAAAAAAAACTAACTGGGCATGCCAAAAGAGTTGAAAAGAAAAGTTGTGAATGAGAAAAGGTGGCTCAGGGAGCACGAGACATCATTTTCACACATGGATTGGCTTCCACAGAGTCCAGACCTGAATCTTGGAGATGTGCTGGAGAAGACTTCGGTCCAACTCATCAAAACAAGATCTTGGAGAGAAAATTAGTGACTCTGGACTGAAATAAATGTTGTGACTTTCCTTAAGCATATCGCAATGATGCCATGGCCATAATGAAGGCAAAAGGCAGTCCAGCAAAATATCATAGTGTGTGATTTTTTTTATTTCTTTTGGCCAGCATTGTGTAATCAAAATAAGCAGTCATTGGAGCACAAATGACAATCAGCCTTACCTCCAAGGAGACAAGCTACCAGCCACAATTCCTTATTTCCATGGCACATGCACATGGCACACTTCAATTAGCCCATGTACATCTAATTTGCATGAAGTATGCCCTAATTTATGCAGGCACTGTGACAGTAAGCCAATAAAATAAAAGCAAGCTACCAATATCTGACATAGGAAAACACAGCATGGGGGGAAAAAAATCAGTGAAGCCACGTTAGAGGTGCTTGTGTCTGCATCAGTGAATAACTAGAGAGACAGATGTGAGTGCGGGTAAAGGGAAGTTTTAATTAAGTAACCAGGTAAACAGAACCGAATCAGTACGCAAACAAAAAGGGGCAATAGCTGAGGAGATGTTGCACTCAAACCACAAGGCAAAATCCAAAAAATACGAAATCAGGAAACAGGACAAGATCAAAATATTAGCATAACAAACACAGAAGAAAAAAATGGCTGAGTCAAAAGTAAACTGAGTCTTGCTTCGCAGTGAAACAAAGAAACAGCAAGGCTCATATACACAATTAATCACAGGGGAGAACTGGAAGCATATGAGAGCAATGATGATATATTAGATACAGAGACAACCAATCGTAGTGCTTCGTTGAAAAATTGGGACAGTATGAAGAGTATCAAGAGAAGAGAGGATCTGTTTTCTTTTTCAATTCGGATTGTCCTGAATCTTATTCAAAAATTGAAATCACTATGGTGAATAAAGTGAATGCTGGTCATTCACTTTTGTATGAACAGTGTACTGTTCATTTTAAGAAATTGTTTAGGATAAATATCTGACCAGCAGGTAGTTATGAAAGCTCAATTTACTGCGTATATATAGGATGAGTTAATATCCAGGGGATCTTCGAATAGCTTATCTGTTCAATACTCCACATCCAGGTCAGCGCTTTTGTACATAAATACAAATAATACTCAAACTGAGGAACTAATAAGTTCATGAATGCACTGATAAAATTTAAAATGGTACTATTGACCTATAGGACAGTGAATGGGCTTGTGCCACATTACCTGACCAAAATGATGGTATTTTATGATCTACAGTACCATAAAATACAGATCAAACTTCAATCAAACTGTACAGGCTATTTGCTGGTACCTCATATAATGAAGACTACAGCATATACACTACATACAGTATGTGTACAGTGGAACCTTGGATTACGAGCATAATTCGTTCCGGAAGCGGCCTCGTATTCCAAAACACTCGTAAGCAAATTTTTTTTTTTTTAAAACACACTAACGGAATCACTGCTGTAAAGTAAAAATAAAACACATGAACCTGCACTTTACCTTTGAAAAGAATCGCGACAGAGCAGTGTTTCTGTGTAGAGCAGAGAGAAAGAGTGTGTG
>JAQMYJ010000036.1:6924144-6971478 GCA_030014305.1 Clarias laeviceps | reverse complement strand
ATGGCAAGTGTAAACACGTGAATCGGATATGGGTCATAGTTGAAAGAACGTGTAAACAGACGGTCAAAAAAATCAGAAATCTGGCTGATAAGCAAGTGATCAAATACTTATTGACCTCACTATAATTGGAAATATAAAAATAGCCACTAGACATGCCAAAAGAGTTGGAAAGGAAAGTTTTGAATGAGAAAAAAAGGGTTCAGTCCAGTTTTACTTTCGTCAGTGAAAATAATGACCAAAAAATTAAGTACAAAACAAAATAAAATGTATGTGAATGACGAATGAATGTACAAACGTTTTTAAGTCAATTTATCTTAATATCCAATAATCTGTACACATTTACTTTAAAAGTTTCTGTAGTGAAAAAACTTTGCCCTGCCCACCAGTATAAAAATCACCTCCATGGTAACTGGTATGACTTTCTTGGGAGGTAAAGGAGGAATGATTTAGCGCCTTGTTGTTCTTATGACATTTTTAGCAGTGGCACTAGTTCTAAGCAAAATATCCTAAAATCATGATTTTTGTATCCGATGCACTACACTGTAACTATTTATTAGGCAAATCACACATCAATTTAGTTAAACTGGCACTTGAATGTATATATTTGGATAAAAAATTGTCCTTACAGTATATGGTTTATTTGTTTTTGTGTTATTTAATGCAAAAAAAAAAGATATTGTTTATGAAAGCATGATTAAAAAAAAACCAAACTGACAATCATTATTAAAAAACTAAAATGTTACTAAAATTAATGTACATTTTAGTTTAAAAACTAGGACTAAAACTAAATCAAAATAGGTTGCCAAAATTAAAACTGGTTCAGTCCTGGCTTTACTGGTACAGGGATACCATGAGCATCTGGTTGCTTCCATCCTTAAAATTTAAAAGACAACAGTACACCAGAAAAAGGTCAAGGAGCAGACACTGGGGAACAAACCTACAGACTCACAGAGGGAAACCGAATCTCTACTGACAGGAATAACTGCAAGCTCATCTCAATGTCACTCAAGAACTGTAGGATGACATTAAGTGACCTTTCATCACAGTGGCAAAGTGAAGCTGAGTAAAGTGCATGGTAAGGACGGGTTGAAACAGGCTCCTAGAAACAGGGCTAAAATCATGCAAGCCGGAAAAAGTCGTCTATCAATGAGAAGAAAAGAAGAGCCAGTCTGAGTTATGCAGATGACTACAGGAAATGCACAAGACAGGAAGAAAACTCAAGCATAGTCATCTTCTCTGACGAATCCAGTTTTTAGATTTGGCCAACACTTATGCTTGTCTTATGATTAGATGGAGACCCAGAGAGGCCTACAAGCCATGGAGTCTTGCACCATCTGTGAAATGTGGAATAAGATCGATCATTATCTGAGGGTGTTTCACCAAGCCTGGATTTTGCCAAATTTGTCTTTGCCAAAGATATGTATCCAGCCATGTTCAAGTTTATTCTGGAAGAACTGTTTTTTTTTTTTCATCTCATTGACTATGTTCCCTAACTCTGAGGATTGATTTTTCCAACATGTCAATGCTCCATGCTAATCAAGGTCAATCAAGATGACGTAGATGGAGGACTGCCAGATTTGGACCTTGTAAGGGCCTAATCTTCATATTTGAACCCTATCAAAACCCCCTGGGATGTAATCAAGTGGGAGATGGATAGCCACAAACCATCAAACAAAGCTGAGCTACTTGATTTTTTTTGCCTTGATAGTAGAAATGTAAAAGTGTAGCACATTCCCTGAAGAATTCTCTGTGCGGTGACTCTTGATGCACTGATTCCAGCCTCATTCCCCTCCTTGTGAAGCACTCTTCTTGAATCAGCTTTAAATCTTCCTAATGCACCCTTTTCGGTTCTGTACCTTGTTCTACTATCATTTTACTTCCAGTCAATGTTCTATGAATATGCTCTGATACAGCCATCAGAGAACTTCCAGCCGTTTCGGTGATGATCATCTGTGGCTTACTCTCCTTATGGAAGGTGTTGATAATTGTGGTTAAATGTACTGAACTAGACTGTGAGCTACATGGTATTTTTACTCAAACTTAATATGAAATGTTTTAATATTTTCAGATACTCAACTCTTGATTATTTTTATGAGATATCAGGCCTTAAACATCAAAATTAATGCAAAAAAAAAAAGATTTTATTCAAATTGCGTTGTCTTGGTCATATAGTTGCATTGATAATAATAATTAATTTTAAAAAATAATAATAATATATATATATATATATATATATATATATATGCTTTGAGTCAGATCAGGTTTGACTTAACTTGTGAATTAAGTTGAAGAATATAGACTAATATGTTTTGTATATGTATTTTTTTTTTTTTTTTTTAGAGTTGCTTAAGATAAAAATACATCTTGCCTCTATAATTTTCATCAAAAAATTCCACTTTCTCTCAAACACACACATTTTCAGTAACCTTATTATCCTGCTCAGGGCCATGGTGGTATCAGAACCTATCCCAGGAGCACTAGGTGTGGAGAGGACTGACTCCCTGCACGGGACAGCACTCCATTACAGGATCAAATTTTTCTTCTTTAAATGCAACTTAAATAAGGTAGGCTCTATATATGAGAATATTGACAATTCACCAGAACTAAATAATAATTTGTAACATAGTACTGAATGTTTAAAAAAAAAAATATTTGCAAAACTACATGCAACAAGATTAATGTTAGGAATACAAGACAACAAAATTATTTGTTTTTAACAAAGTATGAGGGTGAGTCAAAAATTATCCGCACTCTGTCTATAAAATGCATGAATTTTTTAGAAAAGACAAATACATCATTTTTTGACATCATCTCCTTGCTTGTCAATACACTTTGTCCATCTGTCAGTAAGCTTTCCTATTCACTAATTTAAAAAAATGTTTTAGACTGAGGTGAGAGCCACGAGTGCACCGCTATCTTCACTTATTAACTCACTCACCATCTATACTGTTGTCCCCTTTATAAACCACAGTTCTAACTAAGCCACCGTGCCTTTCACTTATTCATCAGAAGTTAATTTTCATTTTTGTAGGGCTATTTTTAGGGGACAAAACATGTGAAAGTCCAAAGAAGTGAGATCAGGACTATAGGGAGGATGCTTCAACACATCAAAATGAAGTTTTTGCAGAGTGTAGACAGTGTGGGCAGAAGTGTGTGGACGTGAATTGTCATGCAACATCACAACGCCCTTGGATATCAGTCATCTGCGTTTGAACAAAAGTTTCAGCTTCAGCTCTTTAATAAGCGTCTCTCAATAACGAATGCTTGATTGTTGAACATTTTTCCTGATAATGTTCTAATACTGGCACTTGAGAATCCCAAAAAACTGTAAGCATCAATTTTCCAGCTGATGGTTGAGTTTTGAACTTTTCCTTGGTCGGGGAAGGAGGACGTTTCCGTTAGATACTCTGCCATTTACTCTCAGGGTCGTGAATCCATGGTTCATCACCAGTAATGACTCTCTTTAAAAAAAACTTGCACCTTCCTTAGCATATCATTCTATTTTTTTTTTTTTTTGCAGATATCTAAACGCTTCTGTTTATGCTCTTGTCTGGGTTTTATATAATATTAATCACTTGGCCAATTGTGTGCTTGAACAGTAAATATCTCTGACTCTGGAAGTTCTCGCAGCTAAAATGGCAGATCAGATCAGTCATTCTGTCAAGAAGACTAAAGAACTAAATGTGAAAGCTTTAAGAAAAAATAGACAGAAAAGGTTGTTAAAGCATCAGCAAAGCTTTGAACCTTTTTAAAAGCACTATGAAATTTACTATAACAAAGGGGAAAATAATATGGCACAACCCAGACACTACCAAGTTCAGGCCAAACTCGGTGCTTACGCAAGAAGGGCAATTTTCAGAGAAGATTCCAGCTACAATATTTAAGGGGTTATAGAGCACACTGGCTGAAAAAGGAGAACCAGAAAAGACCTCAAAAATACCCTTAACTCTGCACAGATCTGGCCTCTATGACAGTGCTGCCAGATGAAAGCTACTTCTGATTAGGGCCATGAGAGCAAATCTGAGAGCATTTGGGAAAAGATTTTGAGGTCTGATAAGACTTTCAATTCAAATACAGTGCCTGGCCAAATAAAAGTGACTGTTTCAGAGGGGCCTGTATCAAGCAAAGAAAACAACTAAGGGGATTACTGAAATTCCTGGAATTGGGTCAGGAACTGCCCAGAACAGTACATTATTTAAAAAAAAATGAAAGGATAGTGGTGAACCGTCATGTTTGCAGATGAAATGTGGTTTAAAAAAATCTTCAGCAAAAACCACATCTCTGTTTAATAATAAGTAAGTGCTTTCCATATGCACAATGTAAGTGTTTGAGAAGAGGAAGCGCATGAAGCAATGCACCCATCATGCATAGTGCTCACTGTACAAAGCTCTGGAAGCACTATGATCATCTTGGGTTGCTTTAGTTGGTCAGGTCTAGGCTCCACAAAATTATCTGGCAATAAAATGAAGTAAGCTGATGATCTGAATGCACTGACCAGGTTATTACTCACTTACTCTCACTTATCGTCTATACCTCTTGATCCTGTATTCAGGGTTACGGGGGGCCTGGAGCCTATCCCAGGAGACTTGGGGCACAAAGCAGGGTGACCCTGGACAGGGTGCCAATCCATCACAGGGCACACACGCATACAGTACACACACTTACATTCACACACTACAGGCAATTCAGGAACGGCAATTAGCCTAATCTGCAGTCTTTGGGAGGAAACTGGAGAACTGGGAGGAAACTCAACAAGCACAGGGAAAACATGCAAACTCCATGCACACAGAAGCAGGAATCGAACCCGGACCCTGGAGGTGCAAGGCTAACCACCACTGTGCCGCCCAGGTTATTACATTTATTCTTTTTTTCCTCCTGATGGCATGGGAATATTCCAGCACTCGTATTGTAAAAGAGAACCACATTTTTAATTGTAATTTATAATGATGTATGCCTTGACCTAAAGAGTATGTTTTTTTTTTTTGGTAACACCATTCTGAATGTTATAGTGGGTATTGTAGTTTTTGCAGCTTTTTGTAGTTTTAAACGGTGGAAAAGCGAAATCAGCAGCAGTTGTGTGAAAGCTTAATGCCACACAGACAAAACTTATAAACGTGTGACGTGGATGCATGACGTCAAACCGCACCAATCACAACTGTTTAAATCCGCTATAATTGAGGTGTGTAGAACTGTCATAATCTAATCCAAATTATTTCGAAACTGGAGAGGATGAGAACTTTTTGCATCTGGAAGAGGTAGTAAAATGTAAAGAAATTATTAAAGTAAAATGCTGCCTTAAACTTTCCTCTAAAGACAAAAAGGGAACAGAGGTAATTTTGCAAAAGCATCAGTGCCACCTGTCAGTTTGGCGCACGTACCCCTGAGGAGTGTGAAACACGCGGGGTATGGCGTGTTAATGAAGTGATGAAGTGCTCCTTATAACAGAGAATCTCAAAAAACAGTTGTGTACACTCAAATAATTTAATATAACTTTTTTATTTAAAAAAAGATGCTCACAACTCCATGAATGCAGTTTGTTTTTTGTTGACTTGATCTGTGGTGCGGTAAGAGCAGAGTTTAATTTATTATTTCTGAAACTGTCGGCTGTGTCGCTGTTACTAAAAAAAAAACTTACACTATCACTCACCTGTGTTGACAGCATACGACATGTTCATTAACGGACCAGTTCCATACAGCAGACGATGTTTATTAATAAACAAGTATTTCATTTTTGTCCAAATGTGCTTTTATGAGCTCCGTGTCACTCAGTGTTACTAAAACGTCTCTCCTCCGTGCGCATCTCTGCATGAACGAGATTAATTTTCCTACTCTTAACCAGTTAGGACGCCTCCAGAGCTCCCCTACATTTTGGTGGAGATATGAATCTTGATAAATAGCTCTTACTCCTACTCCTGAAAGTAGGACCAAAATGGCGTCATTCTGAGAATTTTGGGCCACTTACGAGCAAATTCACATACACACAATTAGAATTGTCACATAAACAACCATACAAGAAAAAGTGAAGAAAGGAGGCAAAATACGAAATAATAAAACATAAAATCTACAATTTTGGTACAATAAATTGAAATAAAGTAGAAATATGCAAAGTAGATAAAAATGTAAGAAGGTAAAAAAGTAAGAACTGTATAAATAAACTGTATATGGTATGTGAATGTGCAGACAGTGTATATGGGGTGGTCATGGAGTGTGAAATGAAATGATGAGCAGCATAGACCAGCATAGCTGGTGACCAGCTTGACCAGCAATTATACCAGCGTATGTTGTGTTTTGGTGCTGGTATGCTGGTACTGTATGCTGGTGACCAGCATTATAGTGCCCTGATGCTGGTGCTGGTATGCTGGTCACTTTACTGATGCTGGTCCACAGCATACCAGCACCAAAACACAACATATGTGTGTATCATTGCTGGTCTATGCTGTTTTTTCAGTTTTAACATTTCCATTGATTACTTTTTTAAAATATGCATTTATTGCCAGTGCATTTATATAAATGGTTTGTGTTGTGTTTTTAGGCAACCCAGCAGATATTTAATAAATGTAAAATCATGTATTTACATGTTTTTGCTAAATGGATTATTTATATCTCTTGTACTGTATGTAAACGCATTTAAAGATAACACTACACGGTCCATTTATTTACATCACACACTATTTTCAGTACTAGCTATTAAAATACAAGATAATATGATAAAATGGTAACCAATTTTAACTACCAAAACCTTGTTGGTGGCCCAGCGTATAAATCATGCTGGCCTTTGCTGGATTTTTCAGCAGGCATGCTGGTCTTCCAGAAGTTATGCTGGTTCACCAGCTAAACCAGTATAAGACCAGCACTAACCAGTATTAACCAGCATAGACCATAATATAAATCATGCTGGTCTATGCTGGATTTTCCGGCAGGGTGATATTGTATATCTTTTAAGTCCGGTAGTGCAATAGTAGTAGTAGTTTGTGACCGCCCTCTTTAAAAGAAATTGAGTTAATATGCAAATGGGTAGCATCAAATACTTTGAAGTAATGATGAAGCCGGGATGAAACTGCCCTCAAAGCCATGTTGAAGTTCGGCATTATTGTTGTTGTTGTGCTTGCCGCTAACATTTTTTCCCAACTAGCATTTTTAGCATCACTGCTAACATTACCCCTAGTACTGTATAACCACTAGCCTCAACATGAGCATTGCAGGGAAAGAAGAGATGTACGTGGACGTATACAGTGACGTGATAGTGTGACTCTCTAGCCCATGGAAAAACAAAGCCAGTTCTTAGGAAGAAATCGCTCCGGCTCTGATCCGGCTCTAGCACCAGAAATGAACTAGCACCTGGTTTACTTTAGTGGAAAAGGTTATATAAGGCATATTTAAGTAGATAAATCGTTTTCAAATTAACCAGACATCTAGATTTAAGGCTAAAAAACAGTCCCACACTGTTAAACTAGATGCAAGTGTTAAAGATGAGTTTGTGGGTTTTCTACCTTATTGTGGGTAAGATAGAAAGGATTGGTGCATTTGGTTTAGTTAATTAGCGCTCACTTTGGCAGATTGTTCATTTGAGGCCGATCAGAAAAAAAAAAAACATTTTGTATTCCTTTACATACCAACGGATATGACAGATTTAATTAGTGCTAAAAGGGCAAGTGCCAGGAAGAATAGTCCCATAGCACAGCACTGCCAGGAGATAAATGAGGTATTCCATGCGGACACCAAGATTTAGAGCCAGTTGTCTATGCTTTGCATGATTAATTTGAATTTAGTTACAACAATCCCTTATGATTATTAAGGTCTTTGTGTAGCAGCTGCAATAACAATGCCATTTGCTCATACTAAACATGCATTACCATCACTCCTGCATTGCAGAGGAAGCAAGTAAATGATGTATACATAGATTATTTGTTTGGAGAGGAAATCCCTCCTGACATCAGGTGGCTAATTATAAATCAAGAGTCGTCATTTTTTTTCTTTGTGGTTAATGTATGGGTCTTCGCCCCGCAGTGGTAAACCAGGCGTCATTCACTCCTATATTAACATGCTGTGCTCCAGAGCCCCTATGGGGAGAAACTCCAAAGAGGCAGTGATGCTCCCTCAGGCCCAGCAGAGACGAGCAAAGCGCATTCCATGCCTGTCTTTCTGTCTCGCTCTTTGCTGTACAACTGCCTGCTGATCAGCTCTGACAGAACTGACCTTTCTGGCTCCGGCTTCTTGCTCTTGCTGCTCTAAAAAGGCCAAGCCATGCAAGACAGACTGCGCCTGCGCTCCCCTTCGGTGCCACCTCACAGAACAGACAGCCGCTCGGGACTCAGCTACGAGCACTCAGGTAGAAAGAAGGCCTTGATCCTACTTCCTCGGAGGATATTACGCAACGCAGCGCCTCCATGGAAATCGTGTATAACCAACAGAATGTACCATCGCTGTTTAACTGAGAGCAAAAGTACAAAAGATGGGGAGCGAAATGTCTAGGGGCAAAATGTCTAGGGATGCCCACTTACAAAAGAAAGGGATGAAAATTTCATAGTCACCACTTTATGTAGTTGTACAAGCCTTGCTTATTGTCAAAAGAGATTTGTTTGATTTTGACAGTCTTAGAAAAAAGTAGAAACGCACTCGGTGAAATATGAAAAAAGGCACAGTTATAAGTAGAGAGAGAGAGAGAGAGAGAGAGAAATGAATTAATGTTGCAGTTGGCAAAGGGGAGTATGTCGCACTCTCCCATAGAAAGGAGGTACTTGGGACTGCAGATATAAATTATACGCCTATAGCCTTGCGGTTTTGGGCTCAGGTCGATTTTTCATCTTCATATAAGAAATTTCTCGAGCAGGGACGCACCTGGGCCAAGCTATCTCAAGTCGTTTGTTGATTTTTACAATTCTACCTATAAAAGGCTGTCTTTAGGGCAATTACCGAGTCTAATGTGTACCCCATCGGGTTAGTTTTCAGCTGAGCTGCTAATTAAACAAGCATTTGTTTGGCAGCAAATAACTGGAAGCCAAACAATATGAAAAGACTGAACGAGGAAAAAAGACTACTTATCTAATAGGCATTCATTCTCCACATAATAATAATAATAATAATAATAATGGTGCAATTTAACAGAATCCAGTAATAGTACCAGATGAAAAGTTTCACAAAATAATTATGCTCATGCGGATCACGTAAAGATATATAGACAATGTACAGTAGCTGGTCGAAAATTTCTTGTCCCCACCAACCATCTATCAGCCATAACATTAAAACATTGTGTAGGTTCCCCTTGTGCCACCAAAACAGATCTGACCCCTCGAGAGATGTCTCCACTCCTCTGAAGGTGTGCCGTGGTATCTGGCACCAGGACATTAGCAGCGGATCCTTTAAATACTTTAAGATGGAATGTGCAGCCTCCATGGATCGGTCCTGTTTGTCCAAAAAAGTCCACGGATGCGCGACCGGACTGATATCTGGGGAATTTGGAGGACAGATCAACAGCCTTGAAATCTTTGCCTTCTGAGCCAATACACAGCAAACAAGAGTGTTCTGCTACCTTTTTGTCAAAGCCAGCATTTTTTTCAGCAATTTATGCTACATTGGATTGTCAAAATGAACTCATGAGCCTTGATCCTGTCACCAGTTTACGGGTGTACAACTCATAATCAATGCTAATGGTTTGAAGATTTAATGTTATGGCTGATCGGTTCTTAAGGAAATTTCTCAAGAGGTTAGGTTGAAAAGCTAAAACTACTAAAGCATTTAAACAATCTTTGAAGAATTATTATTATTATTATTATTATTTTAAAGGTTGCTTTCACATAAGCAGCACTGAGTAACATTTCCCCCATTTGTGTGGTCTATTCTAGCCATTGCACATGGATTTTGGTGAAAAAAAGATGTGTGTCTGAGCAAGTTCTGGTTTATCCATAATTTTTCCATACCATGAAAGTGGCAAGAGATACAGGGCACAACCACATTCTCTCGCAGGGCATACACACACACACACACTCAATCATACACACCAATCAGTGCCATCAATACCTGCAGTTTTTAGACATGGTGGAGGAAACCTACCAAGCACAGGGAGAACACCAGAGACCGGAGACAAGATTTAAATCACCATCCCTGGAGGTGCAGGGCAATGCTGTTTAAATAGTTATCTAATCATTAGCGGTGGCTCTGTTTTCTCCCTGCTCCAGGGATTTTACTGATTTCTACGTACTGATTGGGCAAATAATTGTTTAGTACATTTTCAGTGTGCAGTATGAAACCAAACTATATCCGAGGTACAGCTACATTCACGTTACCAGCCTGAAGTGCGATTTGCTTTACCTTAATGTGACATAGGTCTGATTTCTTGGGGGCTGTCCGAACACACAAAACGGATATCTGACATTTTTATATTTTTTCAGATCGGATCTGAGTTACACTTGTATGTGATCCTAGATCCAATATGCAGCCATGTGACGTGAATCAGAATGGGTAGATTGTAATTGTAATTTATGCAAATTTTTGCCTTTGCGGTTGCATGGGGCGCTGACGTCATCAGTTAGCACTGATTTCATAGCATCGCTAGCAAAAGCTGCTACACCAGCTAAAGTGGGTGTCTGGCTTACTTCCTTCTTCCTGACACTAATCGCTAACTGCTTGCCATCCTCCAAAGCAACATTTCAAGCTAACAAAGCAACATTTTTTTTGCTAAAATTTCCTCCATTGTTTGAAACCCAATGTTTTCATCCAGATGTTTTAACCCAGATGGTACGAGCAAAGACGTAGCGATGTTGCGCATACATGCTGTTTCAGACGACAGACTCGTCCACATTAGGGTCGGATAAAAGACGCTTGCAATTGTGAATGTTAATCGTCATGACGTGCGAATGCGATCAGATGGAAAAAATCTGAATTGCGTGATGTGGCTTGTAAAGAGAACGTAGCCTGAAGCAATTTGTTTAGATTAGGACTCAGCAAATGGGCTAATCGTAGTGACAGAGTGCATTTTCTGACCATTTCTGTGTCACGACTTGAGCTAAATTCTGCACTTTGTTGAGGAATCTACACAATGATTTTTAGATTTGTCCCTGACACTAATGTGCAGTCAGGATCAGGAATTATAAAAAAAAAAAAAAAAAATTAACATTACTGTAGCACTCCTTATGTAAACTCTGCGAAATAATATACTTTTTTTGTTACATTTTCTCAATTAAATATCTGCTTGTGACCTCTGTAAAAAAAATTACTGCATCAACTTATAACTAAATCCTCAGTTTAAAAACTAACTACAATTGATTTGATTTTAAATCAAATTGGGCAGAGTCTGGAAACACACTTCTTACAGCCATTTTACAGGATTCACCAGAGTAGTTATGTAGAATTTCCTTGTTCGTATCGTCGGTTTGACGCTTCCCGTTCAAACTTGTCAGCTGCGAATTAGCTGCACTCGAGTTGTAAAAGTACAGATAATTACACCATGAATTTGCCTGTCAAACTGATGAATTGTGCAATCACTAATGGATAACCTGATGATTTAAGTTTTAGTTGTAGTCCAGTGCTCCTGTTAAGGCTGTGGAAAGACATATTTCTGAGCCACAATTCTTTTTAAAGCTGCTAAAGAGCCGAGAACAACCCGGAAACATTTTCACAGAAAACTAACCTGGATAAGCAAATGTCATCAATGAAACGTACATTAAAAAGATCTCATTACGAGACAGTTTTTTTTTTTTGGACCAAAACAGAACAGATGGTTTTCCTTCACACACTCGTAAATGTGAAAATCTGCACATTCTATACACATTAAACCCTCATTATACACAGTAAACAACTAAAATATCCTTTTAATAGCTCATGTATGCAGACTGGCATATTATAGATGGGAATACATGTGCATGTGCGCCACAGCTCAGCTTGGCTTTATGATGCCTCATTTAAAGTTCATTACCATCCGTTCTCTCCATCATCTAAACAGGGAAAGGTAGCTTGTTGGTTCAGGAAATGTAATAGGGAATGAACAGCATATAAAAATTTCAATAAATGAATGAAATATTCATGGAATTATTTTCAGAGCAACGGGTCTCTGATTTTTGCAATAAGACATCGATCAGCTATAACAATAAAATCACTGACAGGTGAAGTGAATAACGCTCTCACTCATTCTTTACACCGTTTATCCTGTACAAGGTTGCGGGAGGCCTGGAGGATCTCCGGGGACTCGGGGCACTAGGGCGGGTGCACGCTGGATGAGGTGCCAGTCCGTCATATGGTATACAAGCATGCACACATTAAGGGCAATTTGGAAATTAACCTAGTCTGCATGTCTTTGGACTGTCGGGGGGGAAACTGGAGAAAACCAACAGAGTGTCAACAGGGAGAACATGCACACAGACAGAGGCGGGTGGAACCCTGGTGGAGCGAGGCCACAGTGTTAACCATTACGCCACCATGCCACCAAGTGAATAACACGCTTTCCCATTACAGTGGCACGTCTCAAGGGGCAGCAAGTAAACAGTCCGTTTTTTAAGTTGATGTGTCGGAAGGAGGAAAAATGGTCAAGCGATGGGGTCTGAGCAGCTTTAACAAAGGCCAAATTTAGATGGGTAGAAAACTGGGTCAGAGCTACTCCTAAACAGCAGGTCTGGTGTGGTGGTCCTGGTCTGTAGTGGTTTGTGCAAATTGCTGAAAAGTTATTCCTGGCTAGGATAGAAAGGTATCAGAACACACAGTGCATCACATCTGGCTTAAGAGGGGTTGTAGAGACCATGCCTCAGTGAGTCAGAGCTATTTGATATTGACCGAGTCAATATTAGGCAGGTGGGTTTTTTTTTTTTTCATGTTATGGCTTATTTTTGAAATAAAATTATGCCTAATACAATACAATCTACTGTAGAAATTTACTGTTGTTACATTCTGGATTACAATTATGATATGAAACAGTACTGTAGTGAAAAAAGACTCAAAACAGAAAATAATGGTTTTAATAAGGTGATTCTTTTTTTTTATCCAATAATGGATATGCAGTAATGTGTCTACTGAACCCGGACAGGATAAGGTCATATTATGAATGATTCTGTAATTGTGTCATAATTGTGCCCTCTAAAGATTACTTCAAATGCTTTTTAGAAAAATGCCATATTAAATTTCTTTAATACTCAATAAGCATTTACCCCAGGTGGTCTTGTTGATGTAGCATTTAGTATTCAGTAACTGATTGACCCTGGTCAGGGGCAGCGTGAACCCAGAGCCTATCCCAAAATCACTGGCTACATTCACATTGTAAGGCACATTGTTCAATTCTGATTTTTTCGGTCAGCTCAGATTTGCATGTCATGACAGTTCACATTCATAATAACGAATTACTTTTATCTGACTCTAATGTGGGCATGTCTCTTCTCTGAAACAGTACACCTGCGCACATTGATACGTCTTTGCCTACGTTCTGCCTCCTTCGACTCACACTTCTACTTTTCTACTTACTTTTCACTGGAACTGCAGTCACATTCGTTTTCCACCACGTTTTATTTCCTTTGAAATAACTGATCTACTTCTGTATGTTCCCTTTAGTTTTCTCATTGCCCCAAATTTTTTAAATCACCAATGTCACTTTCCTTCCACTGAGTATTTTCTCCACTGTTCTGCGTCATTGGAATAAAATCCCTGTGCTGCCGGTGCTGACTGATGACATCAGCATGGTACACTTGCACAGAGGCAAAACCTTGCATGATTTCTGATCTGACGGTTCTCGTCAGGTTTTATGACCATGTATCGGATATATATAGCTGATCTAGGACCATATAGGAAAGTGACTCAGATCACACTTACACTCCACATGTTATTAAAACAGCAGATGTGTGTGTTCAGACTGCCCAAAAATTGGCCAAATGACTTACTGACATTTTTAGGAAATAGGAGGAAACTGGTGAACCCAGAGGAAACCCATGCACAGAAAAACAGCACGCATAGTAACCCAAGATCTGGATGAAACCGAGGACTCTGGAGCTGCTAGGGGGCAACACCACACACTGTTAGTGAAATTTAATAAAGATGTATCAATGCATATTTAGTTGCCTATAGCTAGTATCTGAAGAAAGCATGAAGCAAACAAAAAAAGAAACTGCGGAATTTTGTCATTTAGTGCTCTGGGATTCTTTAACTTAACAAATTACCATTCGAGATATACATAGCTTACTGCAATTTAATAAAAAGAAATGGTGACCTTGACATTATAAGGATATTCATCATTTTTATAAGCATGAAGAATAGGGACAGCTAAATTACAGTCCAATTGTATATTTTTGTCCCGGGAAGAGTAGAAAACTATATATGATGTCGTGGCTATTCATATCATCCAGAGTCACCCCGGGTTTGGATTTAGATATAAATCACTAGAGTTAGTACCTGGCATTGACCGATAAAGAGTGTAGAAATAGATAAAAAGTTAAAGCTGATGAATGTTATTATGTAATCAGTAATATTATGATTTCAGGTTGAAGCCCATATACATGTCCGTCTTACTGTATGGCAGAACTCTCTATCTGAAGAACTTAATAACTTATTAACACGAAGAAATTACATTTTGTAAGGTTAAGTATCTTACACTTTGTTTACTTGATTAGGTTGTACTTATATCGTCGCCAGCCATATACACACCCTGGTCGGTAATCGCAGAATACGATTGAGGAATCTAAAAAGTAGATCAGAAAAAGATTGTTTTGTCTTAAAACAACTCCAGTGTGTTAAAATTCACTTATTCAGCGCTGTTATTTCTAATCCCACAATAAATATTCAGTCTAGCTTTTCAAAGTTATATCTATTGGTGCAGGTGTTTGTTTACATTGAGCAAGTAGCTTATTAGTAGCATATTTTAAAGCACAGCAATTCATTAAACCTGCATAATGAACATAACTGGTCATAACATCGCTTTTACTCAACTTCAGGCAGATATCTAAGTACAGCAGAAGTTACATTAAACTCTGTCCAGTCAGTTTTGTGTGATGACAGACACACACAATTATTTTTTTGGGGGGACAGGTTTCTGGTCCTCTCCGATGTATTAAACTTAAATATCTCTAAAGATTAAAGAGCGAGTTCTGACCAATGTACAGACAAAACCAAACTGATTTTATTTATATAGATAGTTACTGTATATAGAGTTATATAGAGTTTCTTAACCTTCTTAAAGACCAAAAATCTTGAAGCATTAGAAAGAGACATCCTTTTAAGTTTAATTCATTTTATTTATATAGACATCTTGAATTTTCGTAACTTTCTCAGGCCAAAAGTCCTGCAGCATATGAGAGAGAAAAGGCTTTCCTTTTAATTCCCACCAATTTGGCAGAGCCAGGAAATCAGGGAACTACAGTATGTACAGTTACTATTTACACAGTCTACTGTAAATAAGTTTGCGTGCTGATTGATTGGTTCATTTTGTCAAGAACAAAATGACATCATTCTCCCTCACACACACACACACACACACACCCCCGAGTCGGCTTACTTTTTCCGCTTCGGAGCGCGCTTCTTGTCCATAACGGCTGGCACGCAGTTGGTGAGCTCGGTCCAGTCGGCGTGCAGGCCGCAGCTCCAGCCCGTGGAGAAGCGCGAAAAGAGCCACGACTCGTCACGGCCCGGACGCCGGCACGCGCACTTCTTCTGTCCGCTCTGGCAGTCGCACGGCCGCTCCAGGCGCATGTTACGCACCAGGTGCCGCCCGAACGTGGTGCCGCCGGTCTTCTGGATGTGCAGGAACACGAGCACGTCGTCGCCCTTCATGTCGAAGTCGACGCGGCGCGCGAGATCGCGCTCGCTGAAGTTGAACTTGGACGCCGCGTCCTGCGCCTCCACGTGCGGCGGCGGCGCCTCGTCCGTTCCAGCCGCGTGTCGCGCTCTCGGATGGCCGCCGTTACGCAAATGGCACGAGCGGCTGCCTGCTGGACAGATGTACTGGTAGCCGATCATCACGAAAAGCACAGCCAGGACCGGGATCAACACCAGTTTATTGGGTTTATCGTTCATGATAACGACAGGGAACTGTTCCCGCGACGAGGATGAATCATTATCCATTTCACCAGACCGTCTTCCCTGAAGACATCATGCCTTTATACAGGAAGGGAGGGATGAATAATAATAATAATAAAAAAAAAAAGAACATCCATGCTACATGTTGATACAGTCAGGCGAAGTGTCCGTCTTCTGCATCCATCCGACAAAGTTTGAAAGCCGTAAATAAACGCGTGATTCCTCCGAACCGCTTATATAAACGCGTGTGCGCGCAACAAAGTGTCAGAGGGATCGATCGGATTCGCTCCCTGTGGTGGAAACGCTGCAATGTTTTCTCACATCACATCACATCACATCATCCCGCTCATCGCCGCTCGTTCATCCTGAGAGCATCCTGCATGTCCTGAGCTCAGCGTCTCCTCCAGCCGAGGAGTCCAGCACTGCCTCGCCAAGTCTCCAGGGTTGCCAGATTGGGATGGGTTAATCATACTGGGAAGGAGAAAACATAGCTGAATTGTGAACTTACCTCATAAATCCTTTAATTCTCTCGTTATTTTCAATGTAACGTACAATAGACTGTTACATGAAAAAAAAATAATAAGTCTACATTTTGGGTTAAAACATTCCAATTACTAACCTAAAGGTTTATGATACACCTTTGCAATGTAGATTTTGTTTTTAAATGTCCCAGCTGTTGAGTTAGTTTCTGTAGTATTATTAAAAGATTATTTCTTTTTGACACTTGATCCATTCATCCAACTAAGAACCAGTGGTGACTATTGTATTTATTCCCATTTTAACAACCATGGTAGGACCCCGGGTCTACAGTACATTCACACACAGACACACACACTATGGGCCCACCCATATCACACCAAACCCCAGGTGGGAATCGAACCCGGACCATGGAGATGCAAGGCAACATTGCTAGCCACTAAGCTACCATACCGCCCCCTGCATTATATGGACAAAAGTATTTGGCCAGAGCTGTTAATTATTGAATTCAGTTATTTTAACCCTTAATCGGGCCCCTTATACCCAGTGAAGGGAAATTATAATGCTTCAACATACCAAAACATCTAGAACAATGCCATGGCTTTGTGGGAACAGTTTGGGGACGACCCGTTTCTATTCCAACATGACTGAGCAAGGCAAGGACTTTAAACACATGGAAGAACTCGACCGGCCCGCACAGAGAGCCCTGTACTTCTAGCACCCATCTAGCACCTTTGGGATGAACTGGAACAGAGATCGCGAGCCAAGCCTGCTCTACAGAATGAAAGGACATGAATTCTCACAGAAACATTCCAAAATCTTGTGGACGGTCTTCTAAGAAGAGAAGTATTCTATTGAAGTATATGAATTTGGAAACATTGCATTGCATGGCATTGCAGGTTTGGCCAAATACCTATTTGTCCATATAGTGTATTACTGAATGTTCTATCATGAATAATGTCATAATTGTGATTAAAGGCAGCTATCAGAAAATATATTTTGTACAGAAAAATGCACTCATTAAAGTGGATTTCTTGCATAATTGCATAATGTGTGTAACTTTATTTCTGTATAAATAGATTTAATTTCTGTGCATGACAGTAACAAATCTAAAGAGCTTTAATAATATATAAATGGTTTATTGAATGCAGGGTTGCAGGGGGCCTACAGCCTACCCTAGGCAGGGTGCCATTACAGTGTATGGAACACACATGATACATTTACACACCCAGTCATACACCATGGACTATTTGGAAACATTAATCTTCCTGCAATGCAGGTTGGTGACTCGGCGGTGGGTTTCTCACTTACCATGTAGAAGGCCTGGGTTTAAAACCTTTGGCAAGTTTTCAGATCAGATGGTCAGCTGTGGAGACCCCTCAGTGGGAGCAGTTGAAAGACCAATGAATTTTGAGGGAAAGTCCCAGAGGAAACCCACAGAGAGAACATGTATGCTTTAAACCTATACCTCTGGGACAACAGTGCTATCCACTGAGGTATTTGCCCTATTGAGTATATTTTAATGCATATTAAAAAGATAGGCCTAAATAAATTGTAATAGTTCAATCAAGCAGGATATATCACTAACATTATTGATATACAAAACAATTGCTGGATATATACAGTATATAAAAAAAAATCTGCTACAAGCAGGACGATTGCATTTTAAAAACAATCACAAGGCTGGATTATAACTTATTAAACCAACATGTTGGTTTGATACCAATTTGACATAAATAATTAACCACATAACTCAACTAAACAATATGCAACATGTCTACTCAGGCATGTAGAATGAAGTAGCAGTGCAACTTGATTTTATTCTTCATGACAATAGCCAGGGTTTCACCATATGAGCCAATTAGGCTGATTAGAGTGTTCTGTTAGACGTTTATACTACATTATAATCTCACAGTGTGAGCTCTGTTATGACGCTTGTCTAAAACTGTGATAATGTTATCTCCATGTCAGATTGTACAATGAAGATTCTAGACCTACAATTGATTTAATGAAAGCCTAAATAATATAATCATGTTTTGTCACACTTGATGTACCAGAAAGCATAAAACACTTTCATAACAGTGTATTTGAACACAGCTTTTGTGTCCTATTTAGCTGGATACATCCTAGGATGCTGTATTCCATAGTGATGGGAAGTTTGAATAATTTTAATGATCGAAATGAACAAATCCTTTTTTGAGTCATTAAGTTCATTTAGTTTTTTTGTTCAGAGATAAACTAAATGTTACATTTTCAATAAACAGACCACGAACACTTTGCTTTAGTTCCAGTAATGAAAATATTACAATGCAGCTAAGGACATATTATGATAAACAGAATGAGCAGCTCACCTTTCATATCTTTTGGTCAGAGTATAACGAAATGCTTCATTATTAATTAAGTTAAAATTATTAATCTCACAGAAACATTTCTGTAGGCCAGAAAAAAAAGCTGCATATTGTGTAAAAGACAGATTTTTCAGACATTTAAAAAAAGCTTCTGGGTTTTGCATGCATGAAACCAGAAGCAGGTGCGACAAAGGCCTCAGAAGGACAGTGGCTCTGGTTCTGCAGGATGTTCAGTAAAACCCAGCAGCTCATTTCATTTCATAAAACTGCACAAATTGTCCCTGAGACTATATTTAAAGCAAAAGTTTGTTACATCAATTATTGACTTTGTTTTATTACTGCTTTTTATAGTACTTTTTTGAATGTAGAAACTTTTTTCAAAGACATCCTTGCTCTACAACAGTTATTCGCATGTGCCAAGACTTTTGCACAGTACTGCATGTGGCTGTCCCATGAGTTTCACATCATCCTGAGCCAAATTTGAGATTTAAATCAAAGCCTTTGTCATCGGCTGTCTTTGGTCTCAGTGGTTCTAAACTGGCCGCCAGGGATCATGTCACGTTATGTGTCATCAGCTCCACTGATCTCCACTCACAACAAAAGGCTTAACTTTATGATGTGATTTTTTTTCCTTCCTGCAACAGAAAAATCAGGCTGAAAGTTTTACCCTGCATCCCTGGCTCAGATTTCACCCAGGGATTTTTTTCCTTATGGGGTCTAAGATTTCTTGTCTTGGCCTGGCTGTATTAATAAATCAGCATTATCTTATATACCACTTTATTCTGTATACATTATCCCAGGAGACTGAAGGCACGAGGCGGGGAGTGCCAATCCATCACAGGGTTCAATCCACTCACTCAATGTGGCAAAGCCAATTAGCCTAATCTGCATGTTTTTGGACTGTGGGAGGAAACCGGAGCACCAGGAGGAAACCCAACAAGCACAGGGAGAACCTGCACACTGACCAAGAGGCAGGGATAGAATTTGGAATCTGGAGGTGCAAGGAGACAGCGCTATCCACTAAGCTACAGTGCCGACCTGTATTAATAAATGCAAAACTTAATTATGTGACTACTTCATACATCAGATGCATTTAAAACCAAAATTATAATATTAATGGAACGCCAAAATAGAAGTCCAGGAGATCCATTTGTGTCTGTTTTATTTGGGAAACCTGCTTTAAAATGAACTTTTTCAGATATTTTATTTATTGTATTTGGTGGCTTGTTGGTGCACTGGGTAAAGCCACCTGACGTATCCAGTGTCCAAATTTCAACTCTGAGCTTGGGTTCCTGTCAAGTTTTATACCGTCTCCCACTGTGTTTTCGTCACTTTCTCCTCCTAAAACACAGCGCGGCTGTTCTAAATTGCCCCTAGGTGTGAATAAATGTGCCCTCCGATCTCTGTTCAGTGTAAGCCCCAGATCCAAAACAGCCCAGACTAGGGAATACTTTGCCATCAGACATATTTATGAGAACAAATGTTCATCGTTTACTTGGGATGATTTTTGCCATTTTAGTCCAGCATGTCCAGGGATTGTGTCACATACGTACCTGAGCTTTGTATGGGGACCAAGAGACACAGGAGAGAGAGAGTATATTTCCAGAGCTTTTTTGTGACTTGCTGACTTCCATCACATATTCTGCTCTATCTACTGAAATACAAACTGCACTTTTTCAATGGATTAAAAAAAAATAAGTTGTGAAAACACTGATCTGGTCATATCCTGTAGCACAAGGGAGGCGTGGAGAGCATATCTGCCAGCTGCTGTCTACTTTGTGCCTAATGGTGAGCAGCAGCATTATCTAGTTGTTGTGCCAAGTGGATTTTATTGCTATTTAAATTTGGCAATCCCTCACTCAAACTGCAGCTAATATGTTGTGCCAATGTGATAATGGAGCGTAATTGATGAGTGGAGTGAAAGGAGTAGGAAAATTTTATTACCATGACGAAGGGGCACAACTCCATCCTGGAGGGATGTCTAATCGCTGCTTAGTGATTTTTCCTATACAAAGACAGATGAACCAGTTCATTACCAGGATCAGAATGTGTCTTCGAGCAGGGAAATTACCAAACAGTTGTGGAATCTGATCCTTAATCACGGAGCAACAAGGTTCAGCTTTGGCTTTTCTATGTCCAATTGTGTTCGAATTTCTAAGACGACCGAAGTTAAAGGTCAGAAGTAGACAGGGATAATTCTTGTTTGGTTCCAGACCAAGGATATTTCTTAATATTGTGTTGTCTGAACTTGTCTGTGTTCTTGCAAAACTTTTCAGAAATAAAGAGGACATAGATTTTTTATTATTATTGTTATTATTATTGTTATTATTATTATTGTTGTTGTTGTTGTTGTTGTCATAATGTTGCCAAGTAACAAAAAAACAACAACAACAAAGGCTGAGCCATAGTGTAAGAAGGTTTGCAAGAGTACAAAAAAATATGACCTTTTCAAAAAATTCTGGTAAGCGTGTGCATGCAAGTTATGAGCCTCTACGGCTTCATGTGGGTGCTCATTCTTCACTTCCCCGAGAGCACTGCCACCCTTATGATGGTCAGTGCTCCATGACAGAAATAAAAATCTCACACTTCCAGCTCCCGAAAAGCCGTAACCCCAAGGAAATTAGTCAATTTGTTGCGAAATGTTCTAAAAGAAACAGAAAGGTAATATTGTAAATAATGCAGGAAGCGTCATTATTTTTTGAGGCCAAGATTTTTTTCATTATGCAAACAAGAAGGAAGCAGAAAGCAGGTAGACATTTACATCTAAACATCAACACCTGTCTGTGGCTTTATCCCTAAGGAAATCCTGTGAAAAATCTTAGCGCAAGGTATACTATATGGAAATATGCAACCTAGATTTTTGGGATTTTCAAAATAGCTTGAACACAGACAGCCACCAGTATTTGCACTTTTTGGTTTCACTACATGAACTAGTAAACATACTATATACAGATATATACAGATAAGGGTAATTGGCGTTCCCAAATTGCCCACAGTGTGTAAATGAGTGTGTGTATGTTTGTGCCCTGCGATGGATTGGCACCCCGTCTCGCGCCCTAAGTCCCCTAGGACAGCCTCCAGGCCCCCCGCGACCTGTATACAAGATTGAGCGGTATTGATAATGAGAGAGATACTGTAGAAACACCTTTTAAGAGATATTTTTATTTTCAAGATGCTGAAATTGAGATTCACCAGTGTCCAGTTTTGGTGATCCTGTTCCCACAGCAGGCTCAGCTTGCTATTCTTGGCTCACAGAACTGGATGTGGCCTTCATTGGTTGTAAATAATCCACCTCAAGGTTTGATGTGTTGTGCATTCTTAGATGCTTTCCTGCTCATCAGCATTGTATGGAGAGATTATCTGTGATACTGTAGATTTTCTGTCGGCTCGAACCTGTCTGGTCATTCTACCGTACATTGACCTCTCACATCAACGATTCGATTTCCTCCACTCACTGGATTTTTATATCTTTACAGCAACATTCTTTGTGGATGCTTTAAGAAACTGTTATATGTGAAAATCCCAGGAGAATAGCTGTTACAGAAATGAAACTCGCTGGCTCATACAGATATCTGCATGATTTTATGCATTTGATGCTGCAACATAATTGGCTGACTAGATAATTGCATGAATGCGTCTGTAGGTGTTCCTAATAAGGTGTTCAGTGATTGTATCATGTTATCTTATCTTTATTTAAAGTTTGCAGTTAAATAACCCTGCTCAATATCAAGACTATAGCCAGGGGAAACTCAGTGATTGGACTGCTGATTGGAAGGTTCCAGGGTGAAACCTCACTACCATCAAGTTGCCCTATTGGGCACTTGAGCAAGGGCTTGAATCCTCAAGGCCATCTGCCAAATGCTGCAAATGTATTTCTGACCTAGACTTTTCTAGAATTTTCATATAAGATGAGGATATCCAATAGGCAATGGTGGTTCAAGAGGTTGAGGCTCTGTGTTGCTGATTGGAGTTTGGATTGGAAGCCCTGCCACTCACAGGTTGCCACTGTTGGGTCCTTGGTCAAGACAATTGATTCTACCATGCAACCCAGCCACTGCATGCTGTGACCTTTAGGTTTGTGCCAGGTCGAATTATCCGATGCCATGATCACTATCACCAATCTAAGAAAACATGAGGACATCTAATAAGCATTGAGTATCAATCCAGTCATTCATTTATCTTTTATACAGCTTATCCTGTACAGGGTCACAGAGGCCTGGAGCCTATTGCAAGAGACTTTGGGCACAAGGCGGGTTACACTATGGACAGGTTGCCAATACATCGCAGGGCACATAGACACTATGGCCATTTTGGGAACACCAACTTATACCTAATCTGCATGTCTTTGGACTGCTGGAGGAAACAGGTGTATCTGGAAGAAGAGAGGGAGGGAATCGAACCTTTGCCCCCTGGAGGTTCGATGCCACAATGCTAACCAATATGTCACCGTGCCACCTATATCAAACCAATGAAATATTTTTGTATTCTCTTTGTGGTTAAAATTCAATAAATAACATGTTGTGTTTTGTCGAATGTATTGATTATAAATGACAATTTCACTTCATTCAGGTTTAAATATTACTTTGTGTTTCTGTATATCAGACGTGAAGTGTGACCCGACTGTTTTGCCGCTGTTTTTGAAGCACTTGATTATTGTTGCAGTATTTTCTGAGCATGTTTGTGTGTGTGTGTGTGTAGTTGCATTTCCTTTTACCATGTGTTTAGCTGGGACACTTTCTGTTTTTCCTACAGCTATTTCACACTTGTTCCAGCTCAGTTCCATCACTGACAGTTTCTTTAACAACTCTGTGATTGAATTAAATTCTGCACCAATTGTAAGTCGTTTTGCAGAAGAAAAAAAACATCTGGCAAATTAATCATCGTGTTGAAATATTTGCATGTGTTACAAACAAAATGAGCATCTGTTTATTTTTTAATATATGGTGTACATCTGCTCTGTTAAATACTATTACCTTGATGCACTAATCAAAGGAATACTGAGAACAATTTTGTTTCCTGCATATTTATTGAGCTATATAGATGCATCACCTACTCTCGGTCCGCAAGTGGTTAAGATATGCCAGAAAAAAATGTACCCTTGAGGGCACCACCTCAGTGACATCCATTTAGTACCTTTTTTTCCCCTCACTGTGTTGAAATTCCTATGCAGTTGACGATTTTGGTATTCTGTGCGTGATTCCAAGACTTTCAGCCAAGCTACATTTTGCCAAGCAGTAAGAAAAATAGTCCTGGCAGTACTCACTATTCATGCCTTCATTCTTAGATTTCCCTCTGGTCATGCATCAGCGAATACCATTAAGCAGGGTTTCTATGAAATCTTACGCTGTTCTTAGTAGAAATGCTCTCGAAAACCTCTGACATGGTCCCCGTATTTACAAAGAACTGAATTTTACACGGTTTATTAAAATTAACCTAAAATCTCTTAACTGCTTTTGTAAACAAAACATCATCCAGCATCACAGTACTACTCTTATTTATTGAAGATATGTTAGAGCAGTAAAGTGATGCTGCAGGATGTTTTGGTAATTACTGGAAATTGGTTTTACATGAAGCAGCACGTTGATTAGTGGTTATCACTGTTGCCTTGCAGCTCCAGGGTTGAGTGATCAAATCTTGCCTCTGGTCCTCCCTGTGCTTGGTGGAATAGGTTGATTTTCCAAACTGCCCATAGTATGTGATTGGGTATAAGAGGGTGTGTGTGTGTTTTTGCATCCTGTGATGATTGAGTTGACTCTGTGGACACTGGGATAACCCCCCCCCTCCCCCCCACCCCCGCCCACTATGACCCTGCACAGGATAAGCAGTATAGATAATGAATGGATAGATTTACATGAAAACCACAAGATTTGCCACACCCAGGCCTGATTACTGCCAGACCTGTTGAATCAAGAAATACCTTTATTGGAACCTGTCTGACGAAGTGAAGCATGCTAAAAGATTTAAAAAAGTAACCTGCTCAAAAGAAATTCAAGAACAGATAAGAAACAAAGTAATTGACTTGTATCGGTCCGAAAAAGATTACCAGGCCATTTCTAAGGCTTTGGGACTCCACCGAACAACAGTGAGAGGCATTATCTCTCTCATATATATGGAGAAAATTTGGAATGGTGGTGAACCTTCTCAGGAGTGGCCGGCCTTCCAAAATGACTCTAAAAAAAAGCACAACTATGACTCATCCAAGAGCTTATAAAAGAACCCAGAAGAACAAGCCTCATTTGCCTCAGTTAAGGTCAGCGTTCATGATTCAACAATAAGAAAGACTTAGTTGGCTTTGTTGGGTTGAGTTTGTTTAATATTAAAATTTTGATGTTCTCAACTGTTTAAGTATTTAAGCATGACCTCGTTCCCGTGGAATTAAATTGCACACTCATAAACGTGTTTTAAAAAATGTACAATACCATCTGTTGAATTTTGGAATAAACAATTTTTTTTACGTGTTACCGTGGAGTGCGCGGAATGAAGGTGTGAGATTGCGTTTATTAAGTAGATTTTAAATTCATACTCATAAGCGCATATAAAAAAAAATGTACAGCGCCATCTGTTGAATTTTGAGATGAACTCATGATTTTTTCAAGGTTGATTTTTTTTTTTATGATACAAGGGCATTTTACATTTAAATTACAAAGTAGCATATCTTCTCTTCCTGTGGGCCGATTGTAATAAAACAAAGCCTATATGTTACTTCAAGGTTGGCCAAAAACCGATGTGAAAACCCCATTAAAATTCATTCAGTAGTTTTTATGTGATGTATGCACAAACAGACAGACAGACAAAAATTCCAAAAATTATCTTGATGTGTTCTATTTTTTATCTTACGTCCCCCCAAATAATTTTTTCACAAATATCTTCAATGCACAGACATGCCAACTTTACAGTTTAATTATATATATATATATATAACTTTACAGTTTAATTATAATTATATATATATATATATTAGACTAAATATACACAGTAAAATCCCCATTGTTGATTTGGCATTTGAGTCCAACTGGACTCATATAAACACTGCTAGGTGTTAATTCAACACTGGGGAGATTTCCTGTGTTGCCACATGTACAATATGGGATCCAATACCAAAAGTGAAAGTTTTGAATTAAGCGGGATTTTTAAAAAGAGATTTGCCTCCATATGATTTTTAATATCAGAAAAAAAACCTCAGGCAGTTGTTTGTGCATACAGTATTCACCATTTATCAGTTAGGATTTTTAGCCTTCTTTAGGCTGTTATCTTGATTCCATAATGAAACTATGGCTACAAACTGGGGAAATTCGGGACTCATGTTAGGAATGAAGCTGATACTTGGACAGGAAAAACTGGAGTGAATGGACACTTGGATCTGTACCTGGGCAGGAAAATGTTATTAGACTTCTGCGCAAACAGTGGATTGTCAATAACATATTTTTGTTCCGACACCAGACTCATTTGTGCATTTGGTATCAGGTTATGGTATGGTTATTGTGTAATCTTTATTCATGCTCATGAGGGGATCCAGTCACGTGTATCCAGTCTACTGTTAGAGAAGGGTTATATGATGTTGGAGGTACTACAGGAGCTTTGTGTACTGTAAGTGGTTCCGTGTTAGAGGAGTAAAAGTTGTGTCCACATTCTTGGCAAATTTTTGTTTTCTCTCCAGCCTTGCTTGTGGCTTTCATGGACAGAACACACACCTCTGACAGACACTCAGATGTTTCACTGCACATACGTATGAGTACGGAGTGGCTGACAATCTGCAACTCCGTGTCTGAGACCATGGTTCTGTTGTGGAAATGAATAACATGCACCAGGAGGTGCACTTTACTTTGAGATCTTATTCAAGATCAATTGAAAGAGTAAGAATGAGTCAAAGGTATTGATCTGCAACTTTTTCAAATACATTTTTAAAAGGTAAATCAGGATCTCAGTTCTCTGGACAGAGACCCTTGGGCAACCCAGAATACCCCTAGCAATTTTTTACAAAAGTAAGTTTTTGTCTTCTAATTCATTCTAAAGGTGCATACATTTACTACTATATAATATGGTTATATAGATACATATATAACCACATTGGTTATAGATACAAATGTCTCATCGTAGGTATCATACAGTATAGGCTAACCAATTCAAAATAGTTACTACAGTGGATGTAGTGATATCTTCAGCAGACATGAAGTTTTTCAGGAATAGAACTTTTGACTTAAAATTTGAAAGCTTGTCAGATGAAGATGAAAAGGAAGAATTGACTCTAGTTTCACCAGAAAGACTTTTAACACGAATGTACGGGTTTGTTAAAATTTTAAGATAAGTTTAGTCTTTATTTGTAATATGGTACAATTTAAAGTTGTAAGTTGCATAAAGTATATATGTGCGTGCACCCCTATAATTTCAGCAAACATTTCAATATATCTTCTCAAAGGACAATACTACAGAAATAAAACTTGGATATACAGTATTTAAGAGCATCCTCAAGCGGAAGCTGGCGAAGCGCCGTGTGTCTAACGTCCAGCAGCTCTATGATATCATTATGGAGGTGTGGAAGAGGATCCCAGCAACAACATGTGCAGCTCTGGTGAATTCCATGGCAGGGAGGATTTTTGAGGCCGTGCTAGAAAACAATGATGGTCACACAAAATATTGACACTTTGTACACAGTGACATGTTCACTTAGGGTGTACTCATTTTCATTGCCAGTTGTTTAGACAATAAAGTAAAAAAGTTGAGTTATTGTTAGAGGACAGTAAATCTGTACTGCTACACAAGCTGCACATTGACTAGTCTAAAATATATATAATTTTCATTGTCCCATGTGAACATGTAATTAAGTGGATGCTGAAATGTAAGGGGTGTACTCACTTTTGTGAAATACTGCTTTTTTTTCGTTGCACCCATTATTAGTGAAATACTGTCAGTCATGATATGTCACCCCAGGGTTAAGGGTCTAAGGGCCTTGCTCAAGTGCCACCGGGAGTTTAGGGAAGCTGGCGCTTGAACTGCCAACATTTTGTTCAGTAACCCAGAGCCTTAACCTGCTGAGCTTTGCATTGTATATTACAAATGGTGGCTCAATCGGTTAAGGCTGTGCGTTACTGGTCGGACCCCAGCATTGCCAAGTTGCCACTGTTGAGCCCTTGAGCAAAGCCCTTAACCCTTATCTGGAATATGCGGGGGGAAAAAATTCACTGTGCTGTAAGGTACATGTGACAAGAATTGATTATTATTATTATTATTAAATAAAGGCTTGACTGCTTCTGACACACATATTTCATTCTCCTTGTTTCAATAATCGCGAGTTTGATTCTTGGGTAAGGCTGTAACCTCTTACAGCCGGAGGTTTTGAGAGACCTAATTGGCCGAGCTCTCTCAGAGGGGAGGAATGAGAGGCACTTCGTGTCCCACATTAATCACGGCTCTACATTAATCAGGGGCGTCTGTGAGCTCAGGCATGCGGAAGGAGCGGATAGCGCTGTCCTCCGAGTGTGTTACTCCGCCCCCAAAGGTGCATGAGCAAGCAGTTCGAAAAGATGCGGTCGGCTGGCTCACATGGTTCGGAGGAAACACGTGATAGTCTTCGGCCCTCCCAGCTGAGTGGTAGTAGTAGCCTTAATGTGGGAGCCTTAGTGTGGGAGCCCCCTAGTGACAGGGAGGAATTGGATACCACTAAATTAAGGGGAAAATTGGGGGAAAATCCAAAAAAATCAATCAATAAATTAATAATAATACTGCTGCTGTCATACCCACACACCATATTTATACACTTCTTGATTTTTATATTTTTAATTTTTATACCTCGCTTTCCTTTTTGCACATTCTGTTCTTGTATAATTTTTATTTTATTTCAATTTTATTTTGTAACTTAATTTCAAGCCTTTTTTATTTTATTGCAATTCTATCATGCAATATTTTCATTGTGGTGAAATCTTTTTATTTTAGAAAACGGACAATCGTATAAGAATTTTGTTGTATCCTGTACCATCCTCTGTATGGTTGTGTATATGACAACAAAAATATGGATTTACATGTCATTTTCCCAAGGCTAGTTAGCCTGAAAAAAATAAACAGCAAAAATAAAAAGAACATGTTCACATATTGCTGTTCAATATACATTCCTTATAGAGCTGTACAAAAAGCATCTCTAGCCCTAGACACAGCTCCTCCTTGGATTAGATTCTAGTCCTCATAGTTCATGCTATGGGATCCCGAAATGTTTTACAAGCCAACTGTGAGATGCTTAAGCGATATAGCATGAGCAGGAGTGCAATTATACTAAATCTTAGCACAGCACTACGTCACTCTCCATGAATCACTAGGAAAGTCACTAAGGATATAAAAGCCTTTTGTAACCAGGAAAAGTGGGAGTAAAATGATTAACCAAATAAAGCAATGGATGAATAAGGATCTGTGTTTTCATTGTTTTATAAGGATGTCTAAATAAAAGGGAAATTCATATTCAGTTATACAGTATGTGTTTTATGTTTATGTACATATTTATGTATCATTTTACAGTAATATGATAGATTTCTGTAATAATTAATGTAAAACATTATTACAGTTAAACAGTGCCTTTACAATATTCAATTCAATTCAATTTTATTTATATAGCGCTTTTAACAATGGTCACTGTCTCAAAGCAGCTTCACAAAAATGAAAGAAATTAATTTTTCAATTTCAATAAAATAAAAAAAAGATAATAATAATAATAATAATAATAAATTGTGTATGTGTGAGAAAAATGTGTCTAGATAATAATGAGATGAATGAATGATGAATGAAATGTCTCTGATGAGCAAGAGACAATAATATGGTAATTGCTACTCAAAAATGAAATATATTTCCATGGCAGTATTTTTATTCAGTTCTACCTTGTAATACAATATGATCTAACAATGTGTAAACATAGTGCTGAAATAACTTTCCTTTATTTTATGTTATTATTTTTTTTAAACATTTGGCAGATTTTTTTATTTTAAACAGCAGGTCCATGTCCAGTTTTTGTCCTTGAGACAGAAACTGACATTTAAATGTTTTTTGTTAAACTTACAAGCATTTTCCAAGACTTCTCATCTTGTATGTACAGGTTGGAGTCCTTTAGGGGAAAGGGCTTATGGCTGTATGACCTTTTTGATTAGACTATACCCTGACCGGAGTCCAGATTAGATTTTACTAGGATCTGAGCATGCATTGAGTTGACATTTGGAATCCTAAAGTCGAGATTCTTTGATTCTTTTGAGGGTGTTGGCCTCAATGAGCATGCATGATCGCAGCTATGTGTGCCCTACTGCATAATGCACTAAGGAAGGAGTGAATTTATCTCCTTCCAGCCAGACACCGTGAGCTTCTAACTCAGGATGATCAGTTAAACAGAAGGTTTTCGACACCTCACAACTCAATTATTGAATTTCTGCTCAGGTATCTCAGTTATATTCAATTACTCTGGCCCAAGATTTTTTTTGTTTAAAGATTTTGATCTTCTTTTTTTTTTAAGATTGCCAGTTATTAAAGCCAAATAAATTCTTTTTTTCAAAATAAAGGAAAATCTTTTATGCTTTTTTTTCTTCATTAGCAATATAAAACTGTTAAATAAGAAAGCAAAAAAAAAGTGTATAATAATAAACACAAGTCTCGATGACTTGCACAATATTAATACATAAGAATACACTTTCTGCATTTTACACCTGCAGTCAAGTAAATTCCTAATGCAAGTAAAAATTTAATTACTAATTTAAATAAATCCACTGGTTTAAAATACAGCAAAAAATTCTGGCTAGGATAATAACTCTGAAAAAAATAGAAATGACAATTGATATACTGTATCTCACAAATTAGGAGTCAAGGCTCTCTTTGTGGGTTGTCAGAGCAATTCAGCCGATTTTATTTCAAATAGGTGAAATAAATTTAATTTTGTACAACAAAAGTCCTTCCTTAAGCAAACCATCCTGTTTTAATCATGTGATTGGGACTGACACTAGGAATGCCCTGGAACTGCAGTGACTGAGCATGGGGTACCAGCTTGGATAGAACTCGAGCCTTTCACATGGCATGTGATAAGTCTACCATTTAAGCACTGATGCCCTAAATCACTGACACTATCTGATGCTTAAAATTCACAATATCACTAAACATTTAATAATGCAATGTTTGGATATGTTTAAAAGCTGTTTGTTTGTTTTTTACATTACTGTAAATATGTAAAAGTAAAAGGTTGTAAGTGGAAGAAAAACTCATGTAAATGAAAAGGGAATGGTGTTTCCATTTGGGGGCTTCAAGCCACTGCTGTTCTCATCCTGCTCTGTAGTGGATGATTCCACAGACAACTGACTGACATGATCAAAACCTGAGATGTGATGCGATGTGACAATCATTGTGAAGCTTAGTGTGAACGTTTTAAAAACAGCGCTTATTCCTTAGGAAGCTGTTCCCAATATGTTCTGTGATGTGAGGAATCATATGGAGATTGTACTTTTTTTGTTTGTTTGTTTTAAACAACTAATAACCTACATAATGAAGTATATACAGTAAGTAGTGTAGTGAGTTCCTTCCCCTTGCTGCTTGTGAAACTGATTAAACTTATTTGGATTGCATAATACCAGATATTAAATTAACATTCATGTATTTCCGTTTGCTTTTTGAAATAAAATTAATGAGAAACATTAATTAATTTAAATTTCCTCCCTGATAGCCTGTACAACAAATTATTTTTACAATTATGATTCACAACTTTAAACTGATCATTGAAACTGCACCTTATTAAAGCCATTATTCAAGCTGGATATGGCACTAAGCAGTCTAACAGAATAAAACACTATCTATGATATCTATTGACTGTTGTAGTCATAAGGTGGCATAATGACATTATTTAAAGGCAGTGGTTTATTATCCTACTCTTTTAAATTAGTAGCTCCTCCCAATCTACCAATTGAATGAAAAAAAAAAAAAAAACGGGCCAATATTACTCTTCCACAAGATAATAACTAATACATCTTGAGGGCCATCATGCGTATAGACAGAAAAAAAAAGGTTAAAAATGTATTTCTCCTATTTGAATAACTTCATTTGAAGGATATTTTTAATGTTAATAATTAAATTTGACTGAGTTACTATCAAACTGAGAATGGTGGTCCTGCCTTGCAACTTTTAGGTTGTGGGGTCAAAATATCTGTTCATATTCAGGGGCAGTGGTAGTTCAGTGTTCAAAGGCTATGAGTTACCCAGTAGAAGGTCAATGGTTCAACCCTCAGCTCTACCAAGCTGCCACTGTTGAGCCCTCTTTCAGGGCACCATATGGCTGATCTGCACTCTAACCCCAACTTTGTAAGCTGGGATATGCAAAGGGAAAAAAATCACTGTGCAGCAATGTGTATGTGACAAAGACTTAAACTAAATGTACAGTATATGTGGAGTTTACGTGTTTTCCTTGTGGTTGGTTGGTTTCCTCCGAGTACTCAGGTTTCCCCCAGTAGTTCAAAGACATGTTGTAGACTAGTTGGTGTTTCCAAATTGTATGAGTGGGTAGTGTATTAGTGGGAGGGGTAGTGTGTGTGCACTTGTACAAGATTGGTACACTCACTCACACATTAAAGGGAATTTATAAATTTCAGGTCTTCTAACTTTGGGAGGAAACCGGAGTACCCGGAGGAAACACTCCAAGCATGAGGAGAACATGCAAACTCCATGCACACAGATTTGAAGGTGGGATTCGTACCCTCTATCCTGAAGGTGCAAAGCCACAGTTTTAAAAACAATGGCATAATGGGATAATGCAGATGAATTAATAAAGCCATCCATCATCCATCTAGAGAGCACTTTAGTTTAACTAGGGATCATGGAGGCCAATGGTGACCATTTTATTTATTCCAATTTTTAAGACCATAGTAGGAACTTCAGTCGACATTTGCACACTACGGGCAACTTGAGAACGACAATTAGGCTAATCTGCAAGTCTTTGTAGTGTGGGCAAAAAACTGGAGTATCCAGAGGAAACTACCATGGAAAACTCCTTCCACACAAGGCGGGAATCAAACTCGGATCCGGGAGATGTGAGGCCACAGTGTTAGCCACTACGCCACCGTGCTGCTGAAGCATTAAATGAATTAACTCTCACTCACTCATAGTCTATACTGCTTTGTCCTGTGTACAGGGTTGTGGGGGCCTAGAGCCTATACCAGGAGACATAGGGCACGAGGTGGGGTACACCCTGGACAGAGGGTCAATCAATCGCAGGACACACACACACACACTCATTCACACAGGCAATTTTGGGAACGACAATTAGCCTAATCTGCCTGTCCCTGGACTGTGGGAGGAAACCTGAGTTCCCAGAGGAAAACCCACCAAGCATGGGGAGGACATGTAAACTCCATGCACACAGACCCGAGAGGCGAGAATCGAACCCGGACCCTTGAGACGCAAGGCAAAAATAATTAATGAACAGGTTAACCAATTGATAAATTGTGCTTCTGTGTTTTAAATAATAAGTGGCAATTTATGTAAATCTATTCAAGTCCATAAACAAGTACTAGATTTTGTCATTATTATTATTTTTTTGTATCAGTAGGTGGTAAACTGGTTCATACTAAAATTAGAAATGAAATCTTTCCATAGTCAATGTTTCATAAAATCAATACTTGACTATAAAACGATTTATAATTAATACATAGACTGCCCTGAAAGATTTATAAGCGTTGGCTGTGTGGCTGAATCCAAATCGATTGAAGTCCCGTACACACGTACACTATATACTGTTCAAAATAGTGGATTATACACCCTAACTAGGGCACTATATATTCCTTGTTGAGCTATTTGGGATTCAGCCTGTAGCATCTTCAAGCATTGGATTTAACAAGTTAGTCGTCCTTAAAGGTGCCTGAGCGTCGCGAGTTATCATAAAAATATCCTTTAGGTAAAAAAACATTGAATTGAAAACAACATTTAGGATAAAAGTAAAAACAAAAAAACTAACGACGCACGGATTTTGCTATTCATCGCCGAAATTCCTGTTCAAAGCAGTTCCGTTGGAAAGAATCCCAGCAGAGGAAGGACCCCTGAATGGCGGCGTCCAGTCACACCAGGGTAAGATAGCGGCTCACTTTACATTCACTGTGTCTTAGGTGCGTCTGCGAGGTTCCGTATTGTCCCCGTTTCTACTGCATGATTTAAAACACGGGTCACCTTTAAATAAATAAATGAATAATAATTTTTTTTAAAAATGCTTCATACACTACACAGGCATCTGTAACGTTACTTATCAATGAAAATTATCAAGGAAATACCAGTTATTTCCCACTAACCGCTTGTTTTTTCTCTGTGTAATGAATAGAAATGGATGACGTTTGAAGCAGCAGCACAATTGCAGCTCACAGTTAATTATGTGTGTGTGTGTGTGTGTGCTGAGTTAAAGCTACGTGGCACAGTGTTGTGTTTAGTCCAGGGCATCTTTATGTGCCCACTAACCTCTTACTTATATCAAACACCCTTCATGTTAATCTGTCACAGCAAATATATCACACTACCCTAGGAAATGTGTTCAAGTCAAACTGGGACTTTTGATTGTGCAGAATAACAGAACACAGTTATGAGTTAAACCTACTTGGAGTAATCTCTCGATATAATCCCCTGCTATACTAATTCACTTAACACATTTGTTTCACTAGTGCTTGGATACCATCAAGGTAGAAACTTTTCTCAGTATGATCAGGCTGCCTGCTTCACTTTTGAAACACCGGCCTCCCTGGAACTCCTTTAATGGCCCAAATATATGGAAATCAACTAGAGCGAGGTCAGCACTGTGCCAGGGATGTAGCAGGTTATAAGACAGGATACAACCTGGACAGGGTGCCACCCCCCTGGCAATGGCAGCAAGTTATTTGTTGATTTTTTTAAGGATCAGACGTTTCACCCACTGAATGTTCACAGGAACGCCTGCAGTGGGTAACCTCATCTGGGGTAGTTGTTCACGGACGTACAGCATTCTTTAAAGCATTTGCGCCATTCAAATGTTTTACTGTTGCTAAGACATTAATTACCGTTGTCTATAAATGTCAGTCAGTTTTACAGCTTCATTCACAAGAAAGTTACGGACGTCCTGATTTATCTTTTAAACGGCTGATTTTATTCAGCAATATTATACACATTATAAAGTGTATATGTTTTACAAACAGAACTACAGTGTACTGTGTAACTATCAACGAAGCTATCCAGTTGCCAATAACTACAGTACCATGGCTACATGCAGCATATGCCTAGCAACAATTATAGTGAAGCATACGAGAGGTACTGCTTTGGATTTCCATGCTGATACAAACAAACAAACAAACAAACAAAATTTCAATCTAAAAATAAAAAAAGCAATTTCCACATTTATGGATGAGAAAGGCTTAAATTACGGTAGTTGATTTGACCTGTATGCAACAAGTACTAAGGATAGTTTTAATAAGACCAATTAATTCGGGTAAAAATTAAGTCTCTAAGGTATGGTCACACTTCAGTCCAGTTCATAGTTACACATCCAAAGATCGACATGTGATTTCAAGTTTTGCACAAATTATTTGCACATATTTCTAACTACAGTAATGCAATACAAAGTTCAATGTTGCACAGATACTATACTGGCACTTAAGCATTCTAATGCTTTAATGTTGAAATTGTCATATATGCAATTTTTTTTCTTTGGTCTTCATAGCATCGGACGATGAGGGTCCTCAGCTTGCTGCTTGTCCTGATGCAGTTGCAGCATGTGTACTCCGCATCAAATGGTGTCACAGCCAGTCTGAAGGCAAAGTGGCCCATGACTCCGATTTTACTGGAGACAAGGTACAGTACAGCTGTTTGGTGGTTTTTCTGCGCTCACACCTCACTGACTAAACATATCAGTTTGTTCTGAGATTTAACATCACCACACTTGTACTCACATACATTTATCTAGACAAATATTGTTTTGCATCTATGATTTGACAAAATAAAAACCCTGGGTGGACATCCTTTAAGAGCGGTGATTGCATAATTTTTGCCAGGGGTTCTAGAAGTTAAACGTGACTGAGGTTTAATCCAGCCATATTTATGATTAATGATGGCTATTTTGCTGCATTTAAAAAAATTTTTTTTTATGTATTTTCTCTAATCCTCAGTGAGTTTATTGGTGAAGGTGGAGATGACAAGTTTTGGCAGTTTGTCGATACTGTGAGGGAGTTGACCGTCTACAAAAATGGAGGTGAGGCCCAAAATCCCTTTTCATGCACGACTATGCTTTTCACATTATTGTGTCCTCTAATGTTTGTTAAGGTAACTAGAACATATCCACTCGCTGAGTGCTTTATTAGGAACATTTGTGCACCCATTCATTCATGCATTTATCTAATTAGTTAATCATATTGCAGTGCATCAAATTATGCAGACATCAACCATTAGAATGGGGACAAATGTGATCACAGTTATTTTGATCCTGTTTTTTGGTGCCTGATGGGTTGGTTTGAGTATTTGTAAGTTCGATACAGTTCGACTGCAGTGGCACAGGATCATCAAAACTGGAAAGTTGAAGACAAAAAGACAGAAACCTAGACTGGTGTGATGAATACAATTTATGCTGACACACATAAATTCATGGACTCAACAGTCCAGGTTGGTGGGGTGGTGTAATGGTGTGGAGAATGTTTTCTTGGCACGTCAATACCAAAAAGTCATGAACGCCAAAGCATTTTAGAGTATTGTTGTGCACCATGGCTACAATTTGTCCCAACTTCTAATGTCTTCTTCCATCATGCTAATTTTATTTTATGATCATTTTTACAATTTTAGCCAAAGTAATCTTAATGGCAATTAAGTTTGCCATGGCAATGAGTTTAGGGTTCTTCAGTGGCCTCCTCAGTCCCAGGATCTCAATCCAGTAGAGAACACCCTCATGATATAGGTAAAATGGGTGCGTCATAGGATGGGAGTGCACCTGAAAAATTATGCAATTATGTCAACATGGACCAAAATCTCAAAGGAATTCTTTCAGCATTTTTGGAATCTGTGCCATAAAGAATTGAGAAGAAAGGGAGACCCTGCCAGGTATTAGTACAGGGTTACTAATAAAGTGCTCTGCGAGTACTGTATGAGATGTGTGTTATTTAGCTTTCTGTCATTAATGCTTACTGCTAAAACATCTAACTGATCAAAATGATCGGTCTCTTCTCCGCCACAGAATCTGTCCGATCATATTATAACCTGATCATTAAAAAGGCTGGTCAGTTCCTGAGCGATCTCCAGATCAGCCTGCTGAAGTTTGCACTCTCCCTCAGAGCGTACTCACCTGCTGTACATGCATCCCAACAGGTGAGACCTATACATGCACAGCCTGGCTATGTAAACCAAATCTGTGTAATTTACCCCAAATTACTATGGAGGCATGTTGCTAATAATAAATAATAGAGACATAAGGTCATTGAAAAAAACAAAAACCTCAGGAATTAATTATCTAGACCATTAAGCAAGTGAGAGCTCAAATGTGTTTGTCTTCTCCTGTGTTTTGGTTGCACGGATAGCTAATTAATTATAGAGCTTGTGTTTCTTCCCTCAACATAATTTAACATTTCAGCTACATTATTAGCTGTGTTGTTCTTTCAAATCTCTGGATTGCACACAAAAGGCAAAATTTATTTATTTATTTATTTATTTATTTTTATATATAAAGTTTATTTTTTCCAGTGTGTTATATTTAAATACAGGGCAGTGTATACATTTTGAAACATGAATATAATATCTTTCACGGTTTAAGTTGCATTTTACAGAATTTTTTTGTTTCCACACATCGCTACATGTCCGTGATGGTTTCTCTACACCGGTGTTGCCAGATTTCAAAGAAAAAAATTATAAGTAAAAAATAAAAAAACAAGCCTACACTGCAAAAAATTTCATATTCTGAAGTAAAAATATTTTGAGTGTAGTTAATTGTACTGTACAGTTTCTTAAAGTGGGATTACAACAACTTTATAGGATTATTAATTTTATTTCTAAACAAATCTTATTGAATATTTAAGCAAAACTTTTGTGTTCTATTCCCCGATAAGTTTGCTAGTTGCTAGTTTGCTATAAATTTGCTCAGAATTTATTTCTTGAAAGAAGCAAAATGATCTTTGAATAGAACAAGTCGCTCATGTTTAAAATTTTAATAAAAGTTGGCTAGAAATAAAATTAATTATCCTATAGTTGGTTTGTTGTGTTATTTAAAAATGTACATAAATTTAACTAGATTCAAGAATATTTCACTTGCTTAGATGTAAATTTTTTATTAGATGTGTATTTTTATTTTAATTTCTTATTTTTTTAAATGTTATTCAAAATTAACCCATTGTTCAGTGAAATTACGCACATTTTGTCAAACCCTGTAAACAGTTGGAATCTCTAATTGGAATGATTTGGATCAGATTAATGAAATATTTTGATTATGTAGCAGTTTTTGTATTTTTCAAATGCATCCTTTGCTATTGGATATTTGACCTTCTTATAGATTGCCAGTGATGAACCTCCACCAGATTCCTGCTCTGCCTTTGTCTCTGTCCACGGTCTACACGCTTGCAGCACTAAGGACATTAAGAGCCTTCTGAAGGGTGCTGCAGGCAGGTAACACACTTTGAACCATTGTTGGATTTCTTTAAGTAATGTTTTGTTCTTTTGTTCTTAACAGAAGTTAATTTTAGTGCTTCTTTAGGCGAATGCACTGGAAAATGCATTAAGCCTCTTAATTTAGGAATTGCATTTGTTCAAAGTCTAATGGTTTTGCTTGCTTGCTGTGTCTGAGGCTGAGGCTGGCGTTATAAGTGATTAAGAAGCTGTCAATCAATGGCTCCATTAGTGGTAGATTAAAAGTACACAATGTATGCATTATGGTTTTACTGATTACTGCGAGAGCAGAAACTCAGAATTGTGAGATTTATATATATATAAGGATTTAATGGGCTTATTCGCTCATGCACACACTATCTTAAAATAAGTTAATACTCACTAAGCTTTTGTGTCTGCCAGAAAGGATATATTCGATCATAATATTCAACCCTACAGGTTGCAAATGTGGCCTAAAGTGAAACACAATAACTGCGGTGCTTCAATGACAGTGTACTTATTCAACCGTAAAGTGCGAGCTAAACAAACCAAGCCAGGCCATTTCTTAACACAAGCATAACTGTCTGTGGAAAGCTCTTTCGTCAAAGGGAGCCTGGTGAATCAGTGCTCATATGAAATACACTTAATGATCAAAATCTAAGTCAGGTTTTGTCTCGCTCTCTCTCTCTCTTTTATTTTTATTTTATTTTTTTATATTTACAGGCCAAAGCCGTACTTGTATAAGAATGATCATAAGTATCCAGGGGTCAATGGGACGGATCTTCCTGTCACCATACTTTATGGTGAAATCGGCACCAAAAAGTTCAACTCGTTCCATAAGGTTCTTTCTGAAAAAGCAAAAGAGGGGAAGCTGATCTATGTGCTGCGCCATTTCGTTGCTGTAAGTTGGTTTCTTGTAAGATAAATGCTGTAATTTATTCAACATACTGCCAAAGATAAAACTTGATGGTTGCACATGGTTCATTACAAGTTCTTGTATGTTTTAACAGAAGCCAAAGGAGCAGCATATGCTTCTGTCTGGATATGGTGTGGAACTGGCTATTAAAAGTACTGAGTACAAAGCTGTGGATGATACACAAGTTAAAGGTAGATATTATTTAACAGTTATCTATCTTATTGAATATGTCAAGGATTTTGTAAGGATTATTTAAGCAATGTAAGCAATATGCGTCTTTTTTTTTTTTTAACCTCCAGATTCAAAATCGTCAGCCACTTTAGAAGAGCATGACCCAGATGATGTCCAGGGGTTTTTATTTGCCAAATTAAGGTGAAATTAATACGTCCTACACAAGTCCTGTTTTTTTCCCTTTTATAATTTTTCCTTACTGTTACATATGGTGGTATTTACAAGTATTGTTCAAGTCAAACCAGAACTTTTGATGTGCAGAATAACAGAACACAGCTATGAGAGTGAAAGCTACCTAAAGTTATTTTAGCTTAAGTGTGTTTCGCTAATGCTTGGTTCCCAAACATGTTGAAATGGCTTATAGCGAGGTTAAGACTATACAGGGGATGTGGCAAAAGCTCCCAGTCGAGTTCCTGTAATGTGCTGTGGTGTTGGTGAATGATTGTGTGTACAGTTCATACAGATTTGTGATGTCAATTTTTAAGGATCAGGTGTTCCACTCGCTGAGTGTCCGTCCACAGGAACAACTGCAGTGGGCTCATTCAGGGACGTACGGCCTCCTTTAAAATGTTTGGATCATTCAAATGTCTTCCATTTACGCATTTGGAAGACTCCCTTTTCCAGAGCGACTTCCACTTTTATCTCACTTTTATACATCTGAGCAGTTGAGGATTAAGGGCCTTGCTTAAGGGCCCAAGAGTGGCAACTTGGTGGTCGTGGTGTTTAAACCTGGGATTTTCTGAAACGTAGAAAATAGCCTTAACTACTGAGTTACCCCTGGCTACCAGTTTTACAGTGGCTAAGGATCTCTTCAAAATACTGTGCTTGAAGACGTCTTTAAATTCTCAATCGCTTTTACACCTTCATTCTCGACTTCGACCCAGGTCCGGGTTTGACTTGAGCTCCCCTCGTAGAACGTCATCAATTATATTGGATCCCGAAATGCAGCAGGATTATCGTCCCTATCCTCTCTTTGCAGGGAGTCTCATCCAGAGCTGCAGGAGCAATTAGGAGAATTGAAGAGGCATCTGTTGGAGAGTACGAATGACATGGCACCCCTCAAAGTGTGGGAGCTGCAAGGTAACCACACTGCCTTTATTAATGACCCCCTGGAGTTCAGGGCTCTGTGTGTGCCCAAGCAGCTTCATGCAGGGTGAAAAGAGCGATCCATGCATGCCTTGAGAAATGTCTGGGTGATGAATGAAGAATGAATGTTGTGCTTTCCGCCTGAGATTGGTGCAGTGATCTGTTCTGCTGCTACGTGCTGACTGCTGAACAGATGCTAATGACCAGCAACCTGGTCCTCTTGATTGTATTTATTCTTTAAGGAAAATAGCAGAAGCTGTGCATTTTATGCATCTGAATATAAATTTAAAAAGCCTTCCTAATGAGATCATTTCCATACTATATGCTAAACAGACTTATTCTTAATAATTGCTTTTCATTTTTATGACTATGAAAAGCCATGAACGTATTTTCCAACATTCTAATCATCATCTTTCTTTTGAATATATTGCAGTTAACTACTAAACTTTATTTAAAAAGAGCATATAAGGATATGCAGTCAACTAGTTTTTTTTGTATGGTACCTAAAAAAACACATAGAAAAGACAAATATATATTATTTTTTATGTAATCAACTTACTTTTCAATACACTTTGTCCATCTGTCAAAAAAGCATTTGTATTCCCTCATTAAAAAAAGTTTTACACTATGAATGCACTGCTGTCTTCACTTCTGCATCAGAAGTGAATCTTCGTCCTCGTACGGCTGTTTTCAGGGAACCAAAGAACTCAGATGAAGCGAGATCAGAACTATGGGGGGAAGCTTTAACAAGTGTGGGCAGAAGTGTGCGGATGTGCATTAAGTCCCCACTAGCCACCAGAACAGCTTTAACATGTCTTATCCTAGATTGTCCAGTCTCTGGATCTACATAGCTACATAACTACATATCTCAGTGTTTTAAAAAATGACATCTTTATGAGTGAAATTCAAGATTCATTAAAATTGCACAAAATTTTGCTTTTTTCTTAAGAAAAAAATTCTAAAAACTAACATCATCATCTGCTAATATAATAAGACATTTTTCACTTGCAGTTTTAGTAACATTTGACCAGAAATAAGCTTAAAAAGCTTATATTCAGCAGGTTTGTTAAATTAAGATAGATTTAGTAGATTCAAGAAAATTTCACTCGTTAAGATGCTAAGATTTTTTTGCAGTGCACATTTCCATTTCACGTTCAGTTAGGTTTGAGACCCGGTAACTGTAAAGGCCGTAGCATGTGATTTCTGTAATTTAGTGATTCCTTGTAAGCTGCTAAATAAATAAGAGACCGGCTTCATTACAATAGGATAAAGGTGTCAGAAGATCAATCGATAAATAAATAAAGTCTTAATCCTCATCCAAAATTGAGGTCAACTGGGCATGCTCAGCATGTTTACAAATCACAGAGCATGATAGGATGTGTGCATCTGTATACAATCAATTTTATTCTGCTATGCCTTCTATGTTTGAGTGATTTCAGTTATTCCTTTTCTATTAAGTTTTAATAAGACATTTACAGTATGTGGAGAAATGAAATGGTGCCTCTACACTGTATCTTATTACTTCTTCTACTTCAAAAGATCTGAGTTTCCAAGCAGCAACCCGCATCATGTCTGTACCGAAGTTTGATTCCCTTAAACTGATGCAAGATCTCAGCCAAAATTTCCCCAGCAAAGCAAGGTAAGAAACACACACACACACACACACACACACACACACACACACACTTGAGTTGTGAAATGTTTACTTCTTGGTCTATTTTTTTTTTTAAAACTAACCTTTTCGAAATCCTTCCCGGTTCTGTATAAGATTTCTGATGGCTGGCTTGTGCGCTGCCTCCAAGTCGATTTTATTGTGTGATAGTCCTTCAGAAAGCTTTATGTGCAGTAAGGGGTAAAGTGCTGAGTCAGCCGCTGTTTACAGTGAGTTAGCTCAGCAGATATCGCACCTTTAAAGAGTGCAAATTTCTGAGATTAAAAAGGGGGTTTTTATGACTCACCCGGGACGTTGGAAAGAGCTGATGGTGACTGTGCATGTTTTACTGTCCCCACAGATCACTGACCAGAGTGGCTGTAAACCAAGAAATGAGAAAAGAAATTGAGGAGAACCAAAAGGTGCGGTTTAATAAATGCTCTTTTTGGGGGGAGAGGGACTCTAAGGTTCATCCTATACCTCTAGGATTTTTTTTGTGGTTGTACAGTTTTAGAACAATATAACAAATATATTTCTGCTTCTACTGTGCTAACGTTCGTGCTTCAGCGACTGAGTAAATCTCTGGGAATCCACCCTGGAGACGCTAGTCTCTACATCAATGGAATGCACATCGATCTGGATCTTCATAACCCCTTCAGGTTAGTCTTAGTATTGGTCTGATGAAACCACTTATTTTTATTTATGGGCTAATAATCGGTTACATGTAGTACACACACTGTTCCTTTTTGGGAAAAGGTCTAGTATAAGAATGTGTGAAATACAGATCATTATCTATATTTAAGGCCAAAGTGTTTACAGTACGTACGTCTAGGCTGAAGATCTTCCCTGCCAGGTTTTCACAACACCACACACTTCACACTTATTCTAGCAAGTCAGTTACCGCTCACATCAGAGTTTTTTTTTTTTTTTTTTAACAATTAGATATACATTTTTAACTTTTACTCACTATATCCAAATTCCAGTGGGTCAATATTTTAAATAGCTCCTCATTTCTACATCTTAAATGATGTACTGTAGATTAAGTTAAAGAAACGAGAACAAGGGTTTTACTGCAATGTGCCAAAAGACACTATTGAAAAATTGGTTGTGTAACAATCTTAGCAGCAGCCTCATTTCGCCTCTCATCTGTTCCAACCACTCAGCATTCAGCATCACCCGTATACTAATCACCAGCCTGATCATCTGTCATCACCTGCACCTGTTTCTCACTGGTTCATGCCTTACGTTAGATGGTTTATATGCTCGAATGATTCATACATTAGGTCACTTTGGCAAATCAGCAAAAACAATAATGTTATGCAAATATAAAAGGAATAAACTTTGGATGCCAGACACTACATCATTCAAGAAGGAGGCACAAATTAACACTTAAGGATAAACAGATTGGTACTGTAGGTACTTGTTCAACTGATCAGTGAACAACAAAAACAGTGAAGGACTTGCAAAGTATGTACTTTTGTAGATGTATTAAAATCTATTATATCACCATGACCTGAAATGCTCTTGGACGGTTAAAGAGCCCCTACTTTAAGACCAGCGTATAAAATCCAGATGGTCATCACCAGGATGATAACCTAGCTACTTTGTGGACTTTTCTCTGATGAGATGAAAGTAAAAAGTAGCCGCTTATTGTTCAGCTATGTAAAAAGTGTAAGTTGGGTAAATTTTTACTTGAAAGAACCGGTGTAGTTTGTACATAGAATTGAATTGTATTGCTTTCATATGTAAATAAGGAGAAGCAGCCAGTATATTTGGGTGAATCGTCTTCGTGAACTGGTTTAAAATATAAAAAATAATAAAATATTTAAACGCAAATAAATCATTGCATAATTCAATGTGTTGTTTTATAATGTTAATGCATTCCTTATTATTCCAAAATCGTAGAAAACTATTCTATATGCATGGCTTCCAAATTATTGACTGATAGTATAAGAATATATATAATGCATTTTTCAGCATTTCACAACAGATTAAATAATAACAGATTATTAAAATGTATCAGTGCAATTCTACTGCATATGTTATACACATTGGCGACCACTTCTTTGTCACTCCCTGGGCAGCATACTGGACATCATCCGAGGAGAGGCGAAGCTTTTGGAGGGGCTTCATAACCTTGGCATCATGGGCACTACATTGGGCAAGTTCCTGCGTCTTTCTGTGACCACTGTAGAGGACAGCTACGCTTTAGACATCCGGCACGGTGCTATAACGGTGAGGTTAAAGAAAACTCAGGTTTGGGTTTGGAAAGAAATGGAAGCTAAAAAAAACCCTGAAATTTAAGGGTGATTTTATCTGAATTAAATACGTTTTAAATTATCCAAATTCATTTATGTTATTTCATTGTGGTTATCTTTTTTCATAAAAAATATAATAAATAAATAAATATAATTAAAAGTGACATTAAATCTCAACGCATTTTATTTTTTTATTACTTGTGTTCATTTCTACATTTCAGTGGGTTAATGATATTGAGACCGATTCCACATACCGAAACTGGCCCTCCAGCATTCAGGAGCTGCTCAGAGCCATGTTTCCTGGTGTGATTCGACAAATCCGACGGAATTTCTTCAGTTTGGTTAGTTACAACCTTATCGACTTACACATGCTCATTCATCATTATCGTTGTACCTTTGGGTAACGTTCACATCAAGCAGAATGTGGGGGGGAAACAGTGATTGAGATAGATGGGCTACAATAGCAAAAGATCACATAGGGTCCACTCTTGTTAGCCAAGAACAAAAAAACCGATGGTGCAGAGGTTACAGGCTCAACAGAACTGACCAGCTGCAGTCTGGGAGAATCCTACCCTGTTGTGATGAATCTCAAGGCAGAAAGTTGATAGAGTCAGAATTTGGCATCACCGGCATAAATTCATGGACCAAACATGCCTTATGTGAACAGTCCAGATTGGTGGAGTTGGTGCGGTGTGGAGTGTTTTTCTTTGACCTTCTAATACCACTAATCCACTAATACCAATCCATCAATGCTTGATGCCCCAGATTATTGAGTGTTGTTGCTGGCGATGTACATTCCTTCATAACCACTATTTATCCATCTTCAAATAGCTACTTCCAGCATGATAATGCAACATGTCACAAAGCAAAAGTCATTCTAAACTGGTTTCATGAGCATGATAATGAATTCAGTGACCTTCTCAGTCACCCAATCTGAATCCAAAACGATGCTGTGAAAAAGTATTTGCCCCCTGTGTGGTGCTGCTGTTTGTTTTTTGGTTGTTTTTTTTTTTTTTTTTTTTGCATATATTTAACTTAAATGATTGATATCATCAAAATACTTTTAATGGTACACAAACATTAAAGTAACATGAGTAAATACAAAATGCAGTTTTTCAATTATGATTTCATTTATTAAGGGAAAAAAAGCTGTCCAAACCTATCTGGCCCCATGAGAAAAAGTAATTGCACCCCTACACCCCTCTTGCTAAATCATGAATGAACTTAACCACATTTCCTGGAAAGTTGAGTTAAATTTTATAACAGGTCTGGCATAATAATTCCAGACCTGTTGGAGAGATCAAGAAATCACTTTAATAGAACCTGTCTGACAAACTGGAGCATAAACAATCTCTAAAACCCACACATCATGGCGCGATCTGAAGAAATGCAAGACAGATGAGAAAGTAATTTACATGTATTAGTCTGGAAAGGGTTACAAAGTCATTTCTAAGACTCCAGCGAACCACAGTGCGAGATAATCCTGAAGGAGAATGTCCGGCCATCAGTTTGTGACATCGAGCTGCAACCATCTTGGGTTAAGGAGCAGGTCAGTGATCCGAAACACACCAGCAAGTTCAACTCTGAATGGCTCAAAAAATTTTTTTTAAGGTTTTGTGCTTCCCTAGTAAAAGTCCGGACTTAAATCCGATTGAGATGCTGTGAAATGATTTTATTCAGGCTGTTCATGCCCAACAACTCTCCAATATGGCAATGACCAATATGGAGCAGTGTAAAAATCTACAGGATCTGTGTGATGCAATCATGTCAACATGGACCAGATTATGAAAAGGATTGTTTCTAACACCTTGTGGAACCCAGTCTGTTTTAAGAACAAAGAGAGATCCTTTAAAGTGTATATTGGGACTAAAATTTGAGGACACATCCTTATATGGGTCTTTCCTAAATTGTTGCCACATAATTGGAAGCCCACAATCGTCTAGGATGTCTTTGTATGCTGTAGCATTAAGAATTCCCTTTACAAACAGGTTCCAGCATGACCGTGCAGAAACACAAATTGAGGTCCATGCAGCGGATTCAATTACACAAAGCCCGAGTGAACAACTTTGGGGACGACTGCATCCCATGTCTTCTTTTCTGACAATTCTGTCTGACACCACTAATGCTTATGTGGCTGCATGAGCACAAATCCCCAAAGCTATACTTTTAAGGACTGAATGTAATTATAAGGGTAAATTGGGATAAAAGTAGAAATAGGATGTTTAAAAATAATAATAATAATCACACGTAATGGTCAGATGTTCCATCACGTAAAAATAAAGATGTTGCATGAACATAAACTTTGCCTGCATAAACTTTTACTGCATAAATTGTGGTTTTAAAAAAATACTGCATTTAAATTCCTTTTCCAGGTTCTGTTTCTTGACCCAGTTCATGAAGACAGCATTGAGCTAGTCAAATTAGCCGAGCTCTTTTACAAGCACAAGATTCCTCTCAGGTCTGTTACCCATTGAACACTATATAACAATATGATGCATGCTAGTTCACAGTAATATGACAAATAACTGAATTAGTGATTAGACATAGCAGATCAGTTATCATTAAAGAGCACTGTGTTTGAAAATCTGTCACACATTTCTTAATATATGGTGGGGCAAAAAAGTATTTAGTCAGCCACCAATTGTTCTCCCACTTAAAAACGATGAGAGAGGCCTGTAATTTTCATCATGGGTATACCTCAACTATGAAAGACAAAATAAGAAAACATCCAGAAAATTTTTAATGAATTAATTGGTAAATTCCTCGGTAAAATAAGTATTTGGTCACCTACAAACAAGCAAGATTTCTGGC
>JAQMYJ010000036.1:6873863-6895351 GCA_030014305.1 Clarias laeviceps | reverse complement strand
TTATCAAAGGTTTACACCACTCCTTTAAATCTCCTTGAAAATTCATTCCAGTTGGCTCGGATAAAGTCAAACGATTAGGGGTGGTACGATCAGGGCTTTTGGGGTTGATCACCGATCCCCGATTACAGAAGTCAGAATCAGCCAATACCAATCACAGGGGTGTGAGGGCTATTGGGATCTTCTATTTAAATTGTGTGGTGGTGTTTATTTCTTCTTCTTTGTCTTTCGGCTGTTCCCTTTCAGGGGTCACCACAGCGAATCATCTGCCTCCACCCAACCCTGTCCTCTGCATCCTCTTCCTCACCCAAACTAACTTCATGTCCTCTCTCATTACATCCATAAATCTCCTCTTCCTCTAGACCTCCTGCCTGGCAGTTCCAACCTCAGCATCCTTCTACCAATATTCTCACAATCTCTCCTCTAAACATGTCCAAACCACCTCAATCTGCCCTCTCTGACTTTATCTTCAAAACATCTAACATGAGTTGTCCCTCATGTTCGATGTCCCAAGATGCAGGCAGATGAAAGGGAACAGCCCTGAAAGGGAACAGCCGAAAGAAGAAGATTTAAAAAAATAATCTTTATCATTTCCTGTAGATTATAAAGAGCAAAATAAATGTTTCATTCCTTAACTAGCATCAAGGGAATTCCGAAATGCTTATCTATAAAGCGAAGGTCCTGCTATCTATGAAGCGAACTCCCTCATTACATCTGCTTCAGTGAATAACATTGAAATTCTGCACTAATGTCTGAATGAATGAAAATCACATTACCTTGTATTTAACGAGCCAATCATGGCTACTTTAATGAGCAGCGAGGGCAGGCATTGTTTTATAAATAATATCAGAATTTCTGCATTTTTAAGAGACAGTCTGTTCCTCTCATCACCCAGGACGTACGCAGTCTTGCTGAATAGTCGCTCACTGTCAGCCCACATGCATGGAGCGGTGAGGTAAACCCAGGCTGCCTCGGCCAGAGCTCTTTGTTTTTCTCATAATTATTGTTTTTGTGATATTGGTTACTGCAGAGTAAGGCTCAAGCTTTTGTTTTCAGTTTCTTTATAATCTACATGAAATAATAAGAGAACATTCTCTTCTTCATATGTTTCCTTCTAGTAAATAAAAGGTTTAAATTTGATACTTTCTCAGATCTTAATTATATTTGTGCACTGCTGTTTGAAATTTTCTTTGCTACAAAGCAGCGAATAAATAAACAATACCACAACAATGAATAAAACACTTAAAATGGTCAGTATCAGCCAAATCTCATTTCTGTAATTGGGGATCGGGGTCGGCCGCAAAAACTCTGATTAGAGCACGTCTTCAGTTTAAGTCGGTGTTGATAATGACATAGCATGATATCCAGCTTGGAAATCCAGCTGCACCCAAACATCATTGAATAATCCGACAACGCATTGTGTGTCATCCTGGAATACCAGCATTTTCTGTACAACGAGGCAAAAAATTAGGAATTAGTTTTTTGGTTTTGTAAAAGTACAAATTTCTATATATTGTTTATTTTCTGTATATAATAATAATTATTATTCACTTTTTCAAAATGATTTTTTTCTCTAATATTTTTTTTTTTTGCCATAACATTCCTTACAGTCCTCTACAGCTCAATACCTTTTCCCGTCACAAATACTGAACTCCAATCTCAAAGGGCAATGCAAATATAGGTAAATTCATATTTAACTTTTATTAAATATGAATATTTGTTATACATGTTTGGGGGGTTAAAGTTAAAGATTGCCCCATGTGCTTAAATGGTCAGTTCCACTTAGAAACCATAAAGATGGCTCTGGACTGCTTTTAATACACACAGTTTTGCTGAGATGGCTTATGACTGCAATTGCTCTGATAGTTTAAGGGAGGAAATTGCCACAAACATTTTTGACCTCTATAAACAGTTTGTAACCTCAACAAAGTATCATGATGACAAACGCTTCAAGTATCGCCTAAATGAGGATGAGTTTCCTTTAGAGTCTGATTCCTCTCAAGGTTTCTTCTTTATATCATCTCAGAGAGCTTTGCCTCACCCCAGTCACCTCTTGCTTGCTCTTTATTTACAAATTGTTAATGCTATAAATGTATATTCATATTTATACATTATATATTCATTTTTATTTTCTTTAAATTTTTGGCATATATATATAAAAATTATATATATATATTTCTATAAATTCCAAAATGATTACGTACTTTTCTTCAGTGCTCACAGGATGCTCTCATGGCCTGAAGCAGCACACGGTCTGCTTTCTTTATCATTTCTTTAATCACCGAGAACCGACACACATATCGTTTGCTTAGCTTTATCGATTGACTCGCCTCTCCATATCAACATCAGTGTTCTATTCAGACCCTCAAGGCCAAGTTTGTCTGCCGGGTGAATCATTAAAGCACCAGCAGAGCACCTAAACATCATTCATTGATTCTGATGAATTCTGTGATTGGATGCCATTTACAGAACACTTCCACTGTGTGGATGTTTATGTTTGCAGTTTAACAGGCAGTTCCAGTGTGGAGGACAGCGAGACAAAGAAGGAGGACGTCCTCAACATCTTTTCAGTGGCATCTGGACATCTTTATGAGCGCTTTCTGAGGTAATGGACACCAAACACATGCAGAGAGAGAGAGAGAGAGAGATTTGTTTGTTTCCATCACCATTCTTCATCCTTTACTTTTTGTTTTTCAGAATAATGATGCTGTCTGTCCTCGAGCACACTAAATCCCCTGTCAAGTTTTGGTTCCTGAAAAATTACCTCTCTCCCTCCTTTAAGGTAAAATCACTGTGCATCTTTCCAAACAAGCTTCATTTATATAGAAACAAGCTTCATTGCTCTGTTTTTTTTAGATCCAATCTCTCTATCCTAGACATTGAGGATAATTGTGTTTGTAATTGACCCATAGCTGAAATTCTAGCTTTTAATTAACACACATCCACTTCTTTGTCTTAAACCTGAAACTGATCTGTGGGTGACATTGACAAAAAGATTCATTTTTGGTTCATCGCTACAGCAGACAACAGAATGCTTGGCAATGTGATTAAATCGATTAATTGATCTTTTGTTGGTCATTCCAATCTTTTGAATCAATAATTTAATGGTATATATAATAAGTTAAATGGTATAAAAATGCTTGAAAAATACACCACAGCTTTTGCGGAAAATACAAACTGCTTGGATCATCCAAAACATACTTGCAGCAAACTCGCATTTTGCAAAATTATGAAATTTTTATAATTATATTTCATTTTTATTTTATTTTTTTGTTCTTTTGAGTTTATGTGTGGTTGGTGCAATACCACCACCTACTGGACTGAAGGGTGGCGCAGAAGATGGCAGGAAAGCAGCTTCACTTTGCGTGACATGATGTTTAAACAATCAACGGCACAAGTTATCCAGAATTTTAATGTTGTTTAGATACTTTTAGTAGTTTTTACTTTCAAATACTGTAACTATTTAGCTATTAGTTAATATTATCTAATATTTTTAAAAACTGTAAGAATTGAACTATTTAATTTAGTAGTCTTTACTTTCAATTACTAGCTATAGTAATTATAGTAATTGATAATAATAGTAATTAAAACTATTAGCTTTGTTAATACCTTAAAAACTGTAAGAAATGTAGCTACTCGGGACAAATCAGACAATAAGCATTAGTGCTTATTAATTAAAGCCGAATACTGTAGAAAATTGTAATGCGAATCGAATTGACAGTCTGAAGTCTATAGTTCTAGTGACAGCCAGTTACTTTATACTTTTTAAGTTTATTAGACAGTAAAAGAAAGGGAAAAGACTGAGAAAGCAAAAAAAAAAAAGAAGCTTTTGGCTCATGATTATTATATATATATTTTGCAGTCATTACTGTACTATTATCACTGATCATATCACTGCAGGCACCCATAACACTTGAGCATTTTGAGTCTGGTTTCTGTTCTATAGAGAATCATATTTACCTACAATCAACCGTATTCAAAAACCAAACTGCTAGAAATGCGACTTTAACAATGTAATATGAATGAAGTCCTGAGCAGAACTGATTGGCCATAGTTCTCCTAGGAAGAAAGAGATTGCATAAGGTTTTGACACAAAATCAGCAGCCACATGTGATGAATTATTTAACATTATGTTAAATGCGTTGCTAGGAGACAGAATTTGGACCTATTTTTACCCCTCGTCCCTTTAATGGTATGTGTGTGTGTTTGTGTAGGAGTCCATTCCACACATGGCTAAAGCCTATGGTTTCCAGTATGAACTGGTGCAGTACAAGTGGCCGCGTTGGTTGCATCAGCAGACAGAGAAGCAGCGCATCATCTGGGGCCACAAGATCCTTTTCCTGGATGTTCTCTTCCCTCTAGCAGTGGATAAGATCATTTTTGTGGACGCTGATCAGGTAAGTGTAAAGTCACTGGAGATTTAATTCATTCGCTTTCTGCATTATATACTCTTTTGCACATATTTGCATGTTCAGCACTAACGGAATTATTTCTCTTAATCAGATTGTCAGGGCAGATCTCAAAGAGCTGAGGGACCTGGACCTGGAGGGCGCGCCCTATGGCTATACGCCGTTCTGTGACAGCCGCCGCGAAATGGATGGGTACCGTTTCTGGAAGACTGGGTACTGGGCGTCCCATCTGGGTCACAGGAAATATCACATCAGGTTGAGAAAACCGACTTTAACTACTATGATTAATAAATCTGCTGTTAATGAAGGTGCCCATATTAATGTCGTTTTTGTTGTGAAAACACCCTGGTCTCACTCCAGTGCCTTATACGTGGTGGACCTAAAGAAGTTCAGGAAGATTGCAGCAGGAGATCGTCTTCGAGGACAGTACCAAGCTTTAAGCCAAGATCCAAACAGCCTTTCCAATCTGGACCAGGTTTTAATGTTACATATTAAGATCAATAATATTAATGAATCTTAACCGGTTCAAGTTTCAGTACATAATTAATAGTACGTATGTGTGTTGCATTTTCATTACAGGATCTCCCAAACAACATGATCCATCAAGTGGCCATTAAGTCATTACCTCAGGACTGGCTGTGGTGTGAAACTTGGTGTGATGACGTCTCCAAGGCCAGCGCTAAGACAATCGACTTGGTATGTACATAGCTACAGTAACGTAGCTCTTGTAACGTAGCTACAGTAACAGTGTTTAATGTGTTGTGTAAGTTATATATTTCAGCAGGTTACATTTCTGGTACAAAATAATTACCAGAAAATAATTACCTTTTAGTATAATAGAAGTATTTATGAAAAATAGTTTTAACACTAGATCTACATTTCTAGAATCTTCATGATATGAGGGTGGCACGGTGGCTTAGTGCATCTGGCATTGCATCATCCAGAGGCTGGGTTCAATTCCTGTCGGTTTCCTCCCACAGTCCAAAAACATGCAGATTAAGTGTTCCCAAATTTCCCATAGTGTGTGAATGAGCGTGTGTACTGGATTGGCACCCTATAGGGTTTAATTTTGTGGCAATTTCCTCCCTTAAACTATCAGAGCAATTGCAGTCATAAGCCATCTCAGCAAAACTGTGTGTATAAAAAGCAGTCCAGAGCCACCCTGCCTTGTTCCCTAAATCTCTTGGGATAGCCCCCAGCATCCCACCCCCACCCGCGACCCTGAGTACAGGATAAGGCTGGATAGCCGATGATTGAGTGAGTTCCTTGGTCACTATTTCACTGATACTTTTACCATTTGTTTGTTTAATTTTGCCATAAACAGTTAAAAATGTTCTTTATAAAAATTGCATAACATTGTGCATAAAAAGCCACCTAAGGACAGCTGGTTCCAAATAAATGATTAAATAATTATTACACGTAAATATTTGTGCATCATCTCAGGATACATCATCTTATTGTTTGTTATTTTTAAAAAAATCATATAAGTATACGAACCCAAAGAATCTAAATTAGAATACTGAATTAAAAAACTTCTGTAGTTTCATGTTTTATCCGTTCAAGGCTTCTGTCTCCTCAGTCACTGCTGTGCTGGTGTAAACATGGTGCAACAGTTTGTTTGTAACTTGTGTTGCAAGCAAAAATGTACGCCCTACTTGTGATCTGCACGAAATATTAGTTTTTTTCCTGGTCTGAGGGTGTACCTGGTGTCAAAACAACTCACACAAGAGCATAAACAGAAGCGTTTGGATATCTGCAAAAACTATTTTAGCAGATACTCTAAGAAAGGTGAAAGTTTTGTAAAGAGAATCGTTACCGGTGACAAGTCATGGATTCATTACTACGAGCCTGAGACTAAACAGCAGCGTTTGGAACAGAAACATCCTCAATCACCAATCAAGAAAAAGTTAAAAAGTTAACCATCAAATGGAAAATTGATGCATACAGTTTTCTGGTATTCTCAAGAGCCAGTATTGGAACATTATCAGGAAAAAGGTTGAACAGTTTTGATTAACAGTGTTCGTTACAGTGAGATGCTGATGCTGACTCTGATTCTTAGAGGAAGCCTAAACTTTGGATTAAACTGCTATCCACGAGTGTTGTGACAATGTCCGTGCATGTCCGCGCACTTCTGCCCACACTGTCGACACTGTAAAAACTTCATTTTAAGGTGTTACAGCATCCTCTCTATAGCCCTGATCTTGCTTCACCTGTTTGGGTCCCTTGAAAAATATACTGTATAATAATATTTAATTTCTTAAAAGACTAGTGAAGGCAAATAAGTGCTGTTACAAAGTGCCAAATGTGATCCTGCTGTTGATTATATGGTGATCCTGCTGTTGTTTACACAGTGATCCTGTTGATGTTTAATATGAGCCATGTTGCTGATATACTGGTGTATGCTGATTACTCCTTCATGCGTTTTTTATGAATACAAGCTCCTTATTTCCGGTTTCACTTTGTTCATAACCTCCACCATTCACCATTTCAGACCTGTGTAAACCCTGAAATTTATCAGAAACTTAATATGAAATTATATGACCAATATTTTGACACAAGATTGACCACCATTTACGTGAAGGGGACTTATTATGCAAAATTCACTTTTTAGTAATTTTTTTGGCATTTACATTACATATATTGGCATGTAGGAGATTCATGTCTCCAGTTTGTGTGTACAAAAAAAAAATGAAGGGGAAAAAAAACATTCCTTTTCAAATTTTGTCCTTTTCAATTTTTGTATCCATTTTTGTATTGGTCAGGGCTTAAATAAGACACAAGAACATTTTTTTTCCCTCCCTACATGATGTAAAGAGTCTTTTCCTCCTGCCTTTTTGTTCTCCTCTGTTGTTCCCTGCAGGGGCGTGGCTTAGCAATAACTTATTTACATAGAAACTGAAATGGTGTGGTCAGAAGAGGAGTGAAACCGGGAGTTATGACAATTATTAGAGCAGGAATATGTTAAAAAAAAAAAAAAAAGGAAAATAAATTCCACCAGAACTTTTAATTAATGTATTCTATGTATATTATTTTATATATGTTTATATCCCTCGTTCTGTTCTGTGCGAGTCTTCCAGTGAAAATGAAATGATTTCTCTTTTGATTTTATTTTTCTTCAGAATTTTGATTACATTTCAGATCTCTGTTGAACTAACGCTTGATCACAGCACAGCTTCCAGATGGCCGTGATCTGCATATCACTATCAATAGATATCATTATCAATAGATAAAATGTTTTCTTAGCAGCATCGATTGAAGGCGTAGGCCCAAAATGGACTTGTGTGTAATCCACACCCTTTTTTTTCGAGAGTCTGATCTGTGTTGCTGCTGACAAAAACTTTATTTCCTAGTTTTACTGAAGTGTTCCCTGGCTGTAGACATTTCCTGGTCAGCTCTTATAGCTTTCACATCAGGATAATTCATGCACGTATGCAGAGCCTATTTAATATCTTTGATCCGATCAGGCGGGAAGAAGCTGAATTAATTATGGGCCAGATATTCTTGCTCCTGCAATCTGAGCTTGCCATACACACACACACGCACACAGGAATAGTAGTCTCATTTACACTCTCACCTACCATGATGCATGCTTTTATTAGAGGACTGGAGTCTCTAGATTAGCCCTGAATTCTTAAGGCTTAGACCAGTTTGTTTTATTCTAGACTATATCTAAAGTGACAATAACCATCATATTTTATTTATTTTTAGAAGCAAATAAAAGCGTCCATTTCCTGTGGTGTTTATTGTACAGTTTTGTGTGCATGTTCAGTGGATAGAGCATAATTTATCAACTTTTGCTTAGGCTTAATGATATATTAAGGATACATTCAAAAATCCCTAAGGGTAAAAAAAAATGTGTAATGATTGATGTATAGCTTTCTAGTCGAGCATTTATCATATCAGGGTAATGCTGTAATCAGCCTTCAAAACAAGGACCACTGAAAGTGTTAAAAGTGATGAAGGGATCATTAGTTGATTTTTTTATTTTATTTTTTATTTTTTCCCCCCTCAGTGCTGTTTTAGTTGATTGCTCTCTTAAAGGTTTTAGCCACAGACACGGTTTAGACAGTACTGGAATTTATATGAAGGAATACCTTGACATCTACTCTAACAGACATCAAAAATAAAGAATTTTCACATTCCTTATGTTGCACTATTCCTTATTTTTCTACAATGATCACATTACGATGCAAATCAGTATGCCCAGTATTATGTGGGTTCCCCTTGTGCAGCTCTGGCCATTAAGTCATGACTCCATACGACATCTGGGGGATTGCTGAGGTGTCTGGCACCAGCACGTTGGCACTGGATCCTTTGGGTGTTGTTGGTTGCAGGATGAGGCCCCTGTGGATTGGAGTTGTTTGTCTGGCCAATCCCCAGGGTGCTTGATCGAATTGGCTTATTTAGTATTTAGAAGCCAGGTGAGTGGCCTTGGGCCCTTTGCCTGCTGGGCCTGTGCGCGACTGGCTGTGGTGCCTAGTTCTAGTACATTTTTATCTTGGCCGGCATTTACTTTTTCCAATGACTTTTGCTGTGTTGCCCTTTCTGTGGGATCAGAAAGTATCAGGAAGACCTTCAATGAACTCGACCACCGAAAATGTCAAAACCATTCGGCAACTTGTGCATGATCGTCAGTGAGCGATCCACAACATTGCTGCCATTGTCAGAATGTTATACGGGACAGTCCAGGCAATTGTCACATGTGATTTGAACTCCAACAGCATGCTATGGACGACCCGTCCTTCATGTCGGGGATCATTACCGGTGACGAAACTTGGGTGTACTACCCTGAGACAAAGCAACAGTCTTCACGGGGAAAAAGGCGAAGAAGGTCCGCAGCTCGACCAAGTGCATGCTCATAGAGAATTCTACAGCCAGGTTGTAAGGCACCTGAGGGAGGACATTCACGAATCTCAGAACTTTTTGATACGCCCTCGCATCTTAAATCTAGGGAAATGTATCTATTGTTTATTTAAGATTGAAACAAAGCAAAAAAAAAAAAATAAAGATTATTAAGCTGTATGCATTTCTTTAAGATAAAATGCACAAAAATATAAATTTAGCTTCCAGAATAGATTTTTTTTATTTAAGAAATATCTCAAAATAGGCTTAATAATATTACGTTTGTTGAAATTTTGTATTAATAAATTATAGATTATTCAATTTGATTAGATTTTGCAGGATAACAGCATGAGCTAATTGCTTGGCTTTTTAAAGGCAAGTTGTTAAGCAGTGGTGAGAGTTGTTTCTTTAAGTGGAGACGTGGACAATTTAGAATGAATTTAGAATTTAGACTCATGTGACATGCTGGCTTAGCTTGGTTAGCACTGCTGCTTCGTGCCTCTATGTCTGCATGGAGTTTACTTGCTCTGCCTGTTCAGTGTGGCAGGTACCCTCAGGTTTCTTCCCACAATCCAAAGACATGCATTCTAGATTGATTGACATTTCCAAATTCAGGTGTATCTCCCTTGAGGTGTCCTGAGTTCCCTGGGAAAGGCTCCAGGCTGCCTGTAATCCTGGGTATATAGGATATAGGAATACTGGATGAGCAGGATGGATAGATGGATTTTTCAATGTCCGTTGCCCCCTGGTGCTTTTTACGCACGCATTGATAAATGGTCTCACATAACATATTAAACAAGCTCTGTTTACTCGACTCTAAATCCCTAGTATAAATTAGTGTGACCCATTTTTCCAAATGTCCCAAGCTGAGTTTCAGCACCAAAACACAATGTAATATAGTTTTTCTTTTGCAAAAAAGGCTGCGTGTGCTCTCTCTGTGTGCCCATTATTGCTGAGTTTCTGTGCGGTGCCTGATGAAGCTGTTCTGTGCGGCATGTCTGTGCAGTGTAACAATCCAAAGACCAAAGAGCCGAAGCTGAGCGCCGCCGTACGGATTGTGCCCGAGTGGTCCAGATACGACCTCGAGATCAAGCAGCTCCTGCAGCGGGTCAAGGATCAGAAACGGAGCACAAAGTCGTCTGCCTCGCAGACACAACGTACAGGTGAACTTCTCATTCTTTCATGTCAATAATGCTGTGTTTACTGTGTAACTTCGCTGCTGAATAATGGTGATATTGCAACTCAGAAGTGTGATTTGTTTCTATAGGCAGCCAACGTGATGAACTTTAGCACCTGTTTGAAAGGAGAGAGAGACGTTTGCAACCTCCAGTATGGCTCTACAAGTGCACAGAAATATCTACAAAGCAGGACGTACTGTATTAAACTGACCCTGATCTCCAGAGAAGAGAATGAAAAAAAGAAATTTTCTTAAACATTTCTGTTTTCTCTTTATGAATCTTGTTGGCTGGAGAACATATTTTAAAGGTACATTAGGTCAAACTTTCTATCAGAACATGAAAAAGGAATCCTTTCATAACGGAAAAATGAAGATCAAGAAGCGGGAAGAGCTTTTCTACTGTCGTGTGGTGAACCAGTGCTAGTCAAAAGGATCAAACTGTATATTTAATCTTTTGTGTTACTTGTCTGTTCTGCTGCACATAAAATAACCCCTCGTGGGATAAGGACTGTGTTTTGTTGCCATCATGTGGTCAGTTTTTGTAAATTTGCACTGACGAGTATTCTGGGTTCATGCATGCATGTGCGTGTTCCTCAATATTTCCATACATGCCTTTTTTATTATTGTTATTATTATTCTTTATTCATTCCACTCAATAAGCTCATGGTGAGTTTTTCTCTTCTCTTGCATTACTGTTGACACAAAATGGGAGGTCTAAGTGAAAGTTTTTTATATTTTATATCATTATTCCTTAATCATAGTGAAGAAGAAGAAGAAAGCTAAAATCATTACGACATGATTAAATAAATCATTTCATCGTGACTTGAATATTTTTGGGTCGTCTGAGAATTGTAAAATTAACCGATCTATTTATCCATCACATGAATATGTCTTGTGTTTTTTATTTGATTTCAAGCTCTCAATAGTGAAAAGGCCATGCTGTGTTTGTGATATTCACTGATCGGTCTGATGTTACATCAGTGCTTCTGTTTTTAGGCCTGGAAGTGGAAGGATGTGGATTTTCTCAGGAAATAAACATTAATGTTATGTCAGTGGCTGTTATGTTACTCTATGAATAATATTATAATTAATCATATAATATGTCGATCAGCCATGATATTAGCTAATAATAGATCTTTTAACTGCTGTGATTTGTGAGGTGGAGCTTCCTTGTTTGTCCAGCACATCTTACAGATGCTGGGGAATTTGGAGGCCAACGCAACTTGTTCCTTAAACCTTTTTTGTTCTGGCAGTGTGGCATTATGCTGCTGACAGAGTGCACTGCCATACAGTTGCCACGACAGTACAGTACTTTGATGTACTTAGAAGTGATGTTTGATCAGGATCAAAAGATGCTTTGTATCAAAGTGACACCCAGGTTTCCCAGGTCATCTCATCCACAGAGCATCACACTGGCTTGCCTTCTTATCCTGGTGTTATCTCTTCCCCAGGTGCTGCACATTCAGCCATCCATATGATGTAAAAGAAAATGTGATTCATCAGACCAGGCTGCATTCTTCCATTGCTTCATGGTCCAGTTCTGATGGCTCAGACCGGTCTGCAGCTACGCAGCTCCATATTCAACATACTCTGACGCCTTTCTATCCGAACTGGCGTTAACTTTTTCAACAATTTAGCTTTTCTGTGGGATTGGACCAAACTATTAGTCTTGGCAGCCCATGACACCATAAAATTGAAAGGTTGTCCTTCCTTGGACCACTTTCTCCATGTACAAACCTACCATTTTGGAGACGCTCTGTCCAAGTCCATCTGTTCTGTCCATAAAACCATCGTAATTCGGTCTTTAAAAAATTAATTTTTCCTGCTTCCAACGGTTCAACATTGAGAAATGACTGTCTTTTACATCCCACCCTTTGACCAGGTGCCACTGTAATAAGATAATCAATCATTAATAATTTTAATCTGTGTAAATATCTACAGTATATGTCTTTATTAATCAGCTCAACAAGTGATTCTACTGTACCTACCCAAGAACTATCTACTTTTTTTTTTTTTTTTTAGCATTTCTTACCCGTAGATGCTTTATTCCATTATGCTAGTCATAAGCTAGAAAGCCGTGAAACCTACAGATTTGTAGTGCATTCAAAAATCCATATTTCTAACACAAATTTAGAACAAATTGTACATGTACTTGTACATGTACAAATTGTACATGTACATAGAGGAATTAAAGCTAATCTCTAAATTTCAGCATAGGAACAGGCGTCAGTCAGTCTTCTGACAGACGTCGTTTGGGATATTGCTGAGAACTTCCTGAATCCCTGCCTCCAGGTCCTCCAGTGTGCGAGGCTTTGTCCTGTACACTTTCGTAGCCCCAATCACATGATCAGGAGTGAGATCTGGACTTTGTGTAGGACATCATAGACATGGGTCTACGTCGTCCCAGACAACATCCTGGAAATTCTAGTCTAACTAGGCACATACAGTGGTGGTGCACCATCCTGCATGAAAATAAGGTTGTTCTCCTATTGCCTGGTTCATTTTCTCCCACGTTGAACACACTTAGTGTTTCCCTTTACTGCTATGATTTGTAATCCCACTATCTGGTGTCAAGAGGTTTTTTTTCTGAATCCTCTCGAGCTTTTTTTTTCTTCAACTTGTCTTCACCATTGTTTCCACCAGTTTGCTTCTTAGAGATCTAAATCCAGATTTCTTTACACCTGCTGTACAGAATTTGTGTATTGTTTAAATTGCTGTACAAATTAGTGATGGTCGTTCATGAACGATTCATTCTTTTTGAACGAGTCTTTAACGTGACGAGTAGTCTCGGAAAGTGATTCGTTCATTTTCTACTGGGCGCGCAAATCACCGCAAAACCGCCGTAGGTTATCAAGTCGTTACCTTTAAGTCTTTTGGTCCGAATCTGTCGTTCTTTTGTCACGTGACCCCCATAGATGCTATGCAGTGCAATAGATTCGAAAGAACGAACGACTCGGACCCGAAGATATAAGAGGTGAGCTGCTCATTCTGTTAATCATAATATCTGCTAAAATTTGCTGCTTTGTAATATTTTTATTATTGGAACTAGAGCCAAAATTTGTGTATGTAGACGTGTTGGGGGTCTGTTTATTGAAAATGTAACATTTTATTTTATTTCTGATCAAAAGAACGAGATGAACTAAATGACTCAAAAAAAGATTCGTTCATTTTGATGAACGGGATTCAAAGAACCGAGTCACTAAAATGATTCAAACTTCCCATTACTAGTACAAATAGAAGTGAAATTCATTCATTCGCTCATCCTGTAGAGGGTTGCAGAGGGCCTGCAGGCACACACACACACACACACACACACACAGACTATGGCCAATTAACTGCATGCATTTGAACTGTGAGAGGAAACCAGAGTACCCGGAGGAAACCCACCAAGAACGGTAGAAACCAGCAGTAGGAATTGAACCCGGACCCTGTGGCGAGGCCACAGTGTTGACCGCTACCTGAATTTAATTTCATTTAAAGTGATAGTGATTTCGACACTAGAACAGTTTCTTGTTAATTAAATAAGCAATGACATCTTTTATTTTTGTATTTACAATGCATCAATATTTAATTTATAGAAAAATAGTGCAGTTTCCTATGTACATAATAGGCTTAGGATTGTTTGGTTGCTTGGGCGTGAACCCAATATACTCTCAAGTTCCCTGAAGGGAAAAAAAAATTGCTTCATACTTTTGGTTTGCTTATCAAGTCGGAGAATAATCAACAGCATGGGATGAGACTGAATGCCACGGCAGCCTGTGTAGGGGAATCTATGGCAGCTTAATGTCAATTAGGCTCAACACATTTCTCTCTTCAACTCTGAGATCAGGCTGATCCGAGCTCCTGGATGACTTCAGTTAAAATTGAATTTAAAGTTGAACGGTCCTGAGCCGAAAGGGTTGAAACCCTGGAAGTTCTCCCAAGCCCCATGGAAGTGGTGATGGCCTCCTCCTTGCTTGCTCTCAGGGTCCAGGGGGTCTTCACCCTGGTCAAACAAACTCCTCATTTCTGCAGAAGAGCACAGAGATGAAAGGTGTCAAATCAATCTTTTCACTTATGGCGATGGTTAATTATAAATGATGCTAACGGTATTTTGTTTTTCCCCAGAAGCCACTATGGTCTAGAGTAACAGCAAGACAGTCATGCTTTATCCACAGTAACATAGTAAATTCATGCATCTTTACATGATCAGTTACATGCTACATGTTCAAATCTAGGCCATTATGGTACGAGGGGCGTTCAATTCAAACCAGGACTTGTGATAAAATTAATCATGAGTGAACTTGTAAAACCGATTTAAAAATGACCCACAAGCATAGTACAGACTTCATATGCCAAAAATTGCCAAAAAGTATTCGCTTGCCTGCCTTCACATGCAAATGAACTTGAATAACACCTAATTCTTAATCCATAGGATTTAATATGATGTTGGCCCCGCCCCCTTTGCAGCTATAACAGCATCAACCCTTCTGAGACGGCTTTCCACAAGGTTTAGGAGTGTGTTTATGGGAATTTTTGACCTTTCTTCCAGACGTGCATTGCATGAGGTCAGACACTGATGTTGGACGAGAAGGCCTGGCTCACGGTCCTGACCTCAACCCGATAGAACACCTTTGGGATGAATTAGAGCGGAGACGGCGTGCCAGGCCTTCTCACAAAAGCGCTTCTGTAAGAATGGTCAAAAATTCCTATCTCCAATCATTAAATAGCGACCATAATTGGTTGGTTTGATTTGAATTCCAGTCTGATTTGCTTTGACACAATATTAACACCAAACCGATGACATGAGTGGGACTCGAGCTCCAGTCGCTGCAGTGCTTACAACTGACCACTAGGGAACAAGCTGTTGGCGCTAGTAACGAGAACGCCGCGAGACATTTAAATAGAAAATCAGACAAAGTGCAAAAAGGAGAGTAGTTTGGGCGATAAGAAGAACAACACTAAAGGATGTGTAACATGAGATGTGTTCAAGTCAAACCAGCAGAATCTCTGCTCGGGATTCTAAACCATGATAGAAACTTCAGAGGCCATGGATGTGGTCGAACGTCGTTAACCAGCATAAACACTGCAGATGAAGATTAAACTGTAGGCGGTAATCAAACCCTCGACCCTGGCGGTGCAAGGCCACGGTGATAACCAAAGCGCCACTTTACCACCTTCAAAAACTATGCTGGCATCAATACAAGTATTTTACAATGGCCACCCAACTTTGGTTACTATGTTCATATTATGATAAATTAAAAACAACATCAAAAGAGTCAGTCAGTTGTCTCTAACCATCACCTGCTTGAGATTTTTTTTTTAAATCAGCAGACAAAAGCAAACAGTCTGAGGGTTTATTACCTGGATCAGTGAGCACTTCCTTGGCCTGTGCGATGTCTATGAACTTCTTCTCAGCCTTTTTCTTCTCTTCGGGATCCTGGAAGTTGTCCGGGTGCCACTGCTGTGCCAGCTTCCTGTAGGCTTTAATGATCTCCTTCTTCTGTGCTGTCCTAGTACTCACACAAGCCCAGCCATTTAGAACTCACATTTAACACATCAATATGAACCTTCACAGATTATCTGATTAAGGATTTCACCTCTTGACCCCAAGGATCTTGTAGTAGTCTTTCTTCTGGGACTGCTTGAGTAGGCGCTGTGCTCTCTCCAGACCTTCCTTTATCTGACGGTCGTTCTCGCTGAACTCCTTTGCACTCTCAAAGTCCTTAATGGCTGCATAAGATGCGAGACGGTTAGGAAATCATTCTGTAAAGCAGGTCTGATCCAAGGGATCGTTTGGAGGTCTAATTTAAGGCAGGGGAATCAACTAATCAAGGCAGGACATGAAGCTGTGCTTGATTAGAGATGATTAGAAACTAGACTAAGGGAGATCAGGGCCAAAACAAATGCAAATGAAAAAGGTGTCTAAAGTACATACACATTTTTTTTTTCTGCGATAAGTTTGTATGTATTTGACAAGCTAGATGTTTGTCAAGTATTTGCCCTTTCATGATCTTTTTTTCATATTTGTCACACTGAAATGATTCAGATCATCAAATGAATTGTAATATTACACAGAGATAACAAGTAAATGCAGAATATACCTAGCCCTAAGTGAGAAAAAGTAATTGCCCCCCTTGCTAAATCATGAATGAACTGATTTTTGAAAACACTTGCCACGTTTTCCCAGGTCTGATTTTGAATCAAGAAATCATGCAACTTTGTCTGACGAAGTGAAGCACGCTGAAAGATGTGAAAAAAAGTAACATGAAATTCAAGAACAAATAAGAAACAAATGGCATCTATGTAGAGAGTTTCAAGACATATTCTGTTGACTGATAAGAGAAAGAGTAGAACTTTTTAGAATGTACATCTTGTATAAAACATTAGCGTTTCCTAAAAACATGGTGGTGGTAGTGTAATGGTATGGGGTTGCTTTGCAGCTTCAGTATTTGGATGATAAATTCAGGTACAAGACTTATAAGTCTTCCAAATTGATACAAGTTTTCCAAATTGATGGCATTCTGTGCTCTGGCCGGTTCAAGCGCACTTGGGTTGGACAACGATTGGATAACACACCAGCTAGTCCACCTATGAATGGCTGTGAAAGTTTCAGTGAAATGAATGTGAAAGTTGACTGTTATCGAAAACGCCAATCGTTTTTGCCATCAATTGTGGAATTATTAGATTTAGGGGCAATTACTTTTTCACATAGGGCCAGGTAAGTTTAGACAGCTTTTTCTTTTTCCCCTTAATAAATTATATCATTATTTCAAAACTGCATTTTGTATTTACCCGGGTGAATACAAAATGTAACTTGAATGTGTAACTAATATGCAAAATAAATGTAAAAATCAAGGGGGCAAATACTTTTTTCAAACCACTGTAATGAAACGACATGAAATTCTGTAAACAGCTAGAGTTGCAGAGGTTTTAACCAGTTAGTAACATCAATATTGGTGTCTACTCCAGCAAACTTTTTTTTTTCTTTTTTGGAACATGAGAAAACAATTTTTGAAGCGATCCTTTGATCACTTATGATGTAAGATTTTTCAATAAAACAAACTCTACATTCTACATTCAACTTGTCATTTCTGACCTCCATCTAGGGAAAAAAAACAAGCTTAGAACAAACTTGGAATTCCTACTTGAGAACTTAAACCAAATGGAATATAATCCGATTTCCACAATTACATCCACAATAAACATCTTCGATCAAGCACATCCTTCCTTAACATTTTGAAATGAAACCCGCGATTAGTGCCACATGAATTTACCGTTTTCATATTGCTCATCTTGGAGGTAGGCCTCTGCCCTGTCTTTCAGAGCGTTCACATTTTGTGGGTCTGAGCTCAGGACTTCGCTGCACACTGGGATTGCTTCAGCACCTTGCTGATCCTGTGGCCAAATCAAACCAAAGGGTGAGATTATTACATTAATGTACTGCAAATTCAATAGGACAGGGAAATCGTCTGCAGCAAAGCAGAGATCAGAATGAACAGAATGATCAGCGCCACCTGGTGGTCAGTGAGGGACGAGACGTTCTCACCTTAGAAAGACAGTGGCATATGCGCTCCCTGGCATGAACAGTGTAGTGGGGCACATTCGGTTCCGTCTTCATAACCGACTCGTATTTGCTTACTGCGTCTCCGTACCTGTGTGTGATAGAAAAAAAGAAAGGAAAAAAAAAAGATACATTCAGTCAAACTGGAATTTTTTTTAAATTTTAAACATTGGTGACAAAATGTGAATATCTCTTTTTTTTTTTTCCCTACATTCTTCTACTGCTGGAAGACAGGCTTCAAATGCCAGCGATGGCATTAAGAGTAAAGCCCGGTCATATATATATTTAATACTAGATGTGCCAAATATTTTGTTTGCTTGGAATTCAAAGAAGAATTTTTTTTATTTTTTTTATTTTGAGATTAACTAATGATTTTTTTCAAGGTTGATTTTATTTCTATTACATATAATAAAACTGTAAAACTGTAAATAGCAAAAAGATTAATCGGATCGGACCCACAGAAACTGAACTGGACCTTTGGTCGCTACAGGCATAAATGATAATTGAGAGGTCACCGTTTACTAGTATATAATTGATGGGTCACCAGTTCACCGGTATGGGTCTAATTTTCATGACTTTGGACAGTGGCTCTGGGAGGAAACCGGAGAACCAGGAGGAAACCCACCAAGCACGGAGAGAACATGCAAACTCCATGCACACAGACCCCATGCAAGAATCGAACCCGGGACCTGGAAGTGCAAGGCGACTGTGCTAACCACTAAGCCACCATGCCGCCAAAATCAGACTACTATTTGGGCAGAAAAAGCAATACTTCTACTCAAGTACAGGCTTCATGTCAGCAATTTATTTTCAAAATATCTTTTATATAAAAGCCAATTTTTTGTAAACACACAAAGTAACTACAAACTAAACCACAACACAGTGATTAGCATTTACTTACATCTGAATATATTAATTTACATGATGAATGTGAATGGAGCGCTAATATGTCTGTTGTTGTTGTTTTTTTTTACATTAATTTAATAACAAACATTTATTTGGCCATAAACCTTTTGGAAAGGTTTGAAACCTATTTTTCCTATGACTAATACAAGATGATGACGAGACGTCACAAATATCAATGAGAAGAGATGATATTTGGGCCCATTTTCTTCATACTGAACCAAAGAAAAAAAGCAGATGTGTAGCAATATCGGAGGGGAAACAGTGAGGGCACACAATCGCTGGGAAAAACACCACAAACTTGAAGAGATGCATCAAGGCATACCATAAAAATCACCCAGTTTTACAGCCTCTTTTAGGTAATTATGTTGTGATGCATTTTGATTTATTTTATTATTATACCATTTCCAAACACATTATATATGTTATTTGCTACAGGCTAGCAAATAATTGTGACTCATAGGAGCCATATTTACAACAATCGAAGTGTATAAATTTATATATTTGAGTTTCCATTATTTCTTATGGGAAAATTTGATTTACGAGTGTTTTGGAATACGAGCCCACTTCCGATCCCACTGTGTATATATACAGGGGAGACGATTGCCCACAATTCCGCACCATAAGAGAGAGAAAAACCATTGTCTCAGTTATGATCACGTGACGCTCGGCGTCAAAACAAGAAGCGCATGCGTGATACATGATACTCGGTACTCGTAAACCAAGACTTGTTCGTTTTTCCAAGTCAAAATGTATTAAAAATCTTTGCTCGTCTTGCGGAGTGTTTAAAAACACTGTATATGTCCATACTGCTCCTATTGTTTTGTAGTTAAAAAAAACATGGACATACAGCAGTTGTTGTAATAATATAATATAATATAATATAATAATAATTAGCTGAAAACATCAGATGAAAAGAGACATTTTAAATGTTAATTATTTTGTAAAAAACCTTTAAAAAATGGCTTTGGCTAGACTAGATTGACTGTAGGGCTAATTAAAGTACATAAACATATTAACTAAAATGTTAGCAAAAATATTTAGCAAAAATATTTGCTAAAATGTTAACTTTTCATTGACTAAAACTAGACTAAACTACTTAAGGGTTCCTCTGACTAAAACTAGACTAAAATAGAAAATAGCTGACAAAATTAACACTACTTAATACAGGATCAGAGTTTAGTTTATACTGTAACTGGGTGCTGTAAATGGTGTCAGTGGTGTCAAGGCCAGTTTTCTTCAGGATATGAGCCGAGGGCTGAAGTGTGACAAAGGGAACAGAATGTATGGGGTCAGAGTTGTATAGCAGAGGTGGTGAACAGATTGCCGTGAGCCAATGGAGTTTCTGTAGAATTGAATAACGGGGAAATATTGGGGTGATGTGAGCATGTACTACTATAGCTGATGGAGTTGATGTGAGATGATCTCAATCTCAATTCTTACATTTACATAATATCATATGGACTTATATAATGTGATATACTTTGTGTCTTGTTCCATTGATTTAATGTACAGTATTTCTTCATCATTGACACAGCAGGGATTGAATCTGTGCTTGTGATTTGCTAGCAGTACACACCTCTGCTGTTGGATCAGCTCCTCAGCTGACATGATCTGCTTGTTGAGCTTCTTGACCTGCTTATAGTGGCTAAAGCACTGCTTGTGGTCTGGGTCCAGCTTCAAACACTCTCTCACTTCACTGCAGACAAAAAGTCATCGCATTTACAGAATAAAAATCTCACTAGAACAAAAATTATATAGTATAAAAATTGTCAGGCGTGATCCTGACACAGAAGCACCAGTCCTACTGCAAAAGATGCTGAATCACAAAGAAACTTACTTGAGGGACATCTCGTGATCTCCCAAGTTATAATAGATGGTACTGAGCTGGTAGAAAGCCTGCGTGTTGTCGTTCTTGAGTTTGGATGCTGCTTTAAGGTCACTGATGGCTTTGCCCATCTCACCCAGCTGAATGAAGCACTCCGCTCGGAGCTCTCTGGAGTAAACGTCCCACACACATGTCTAAGGGAAACACAGCCACAGTAGGGGTGTTCAAATAACACAATGCACCTGTGCTCAAATTTACACTGATCAGCCATAACATTATATAAAATGCAAAACATTAAGCCCAATGGCTCGCAACAAGGAAGTTAGTAGCAGATCCTTGGATCAGATCCTCCAAGGATCAGACTTGGGGCCTCCAGATCAACAACCTTGAACTTTTTACCTGCTGGGCCACATACACAGAAAGCTGTGATGCACTGGGTGTTCTGATACCTAGCAATGACTTCTTTTAGCAATTTGTGCTACACTGACAGTTTCTGTGGGATCGGACCCACAATCAGTTCATTGGGATATAATTGATGGGTCACCTGTTTGCTGGTATATAATTGAAGGGTCCCCAGTTTACTGGTATATATTTGAAGTGTCCCCAGTTTACTGGTATATAATTGATGGGTCACCAGTTTACTGGTATACAGTATAATTGATGCGTCACCAGTTCATCGGTATATAATTGATGCGTCACCAGTTCATCGGTATATAATTGATGCGTCACCAGTTCATCGGTATATAATTGATGCGTCACCAGTTCATCGGTATATAATTGATGCGTCAC
>JAQMYJ010000036.1:6851848-6870391 GCA_030014305.1 Clarias laeviceps | reverse complement strand
GGGTCACCAGTTTACTGGTAGATAATTGAAGGGTCACCAGTTTACTGGTAGATAATTGATGGGTCACCAGTTTACTGGTATACAGTATAATTGAAGGGTCACCAGTTTACTGGTATATAATTGATGGGTCACCAGTTTACTGGTAGATAATTGAAGGGTCACCAGTTTACTGGTAGATAATTGATGGGTCACCAGTTTACTGGTATACAGTATAATTGAAGGGTCACCAGTTTACTGGTATATAATTGATGGGTCACCAGTTTACTGGTATAAAAGTAAGGGGTCACCAGTTTACTCAATGATAATCAATGTTATTTAGGTTGCCGGGGGGTGATGTTAGGGTTGCAGCTGATCTGTGTCACTAAGACATTCAATCCCCTAAACATAGATGACAAATTCGTCAACTGAATGGACCAACATTTAATGGCAGGAAATAACGACAATAGAATAAAGGCCGAAAATGAGATGCGTCATCTGTTTAATGTGAATCACGGCAAACTAAAACATACCCTTATATACCCTTACTGTATATACCCAAGTCCATTAAACCAGGGCCTTTCATTGAAAATTTGCAAAAATACAGCTGCATAAATGCAGAGAGTGCTGTGACCTTGTTTGCAAAGGTCGCAAAGGTTTTAATGGTATAAAAGGCTGCTAAGATCATGACCTTTGCAAACAAGGGATTTTATGCAGCTGTATTTTTGCAAATTTTCAATGAAAGGCCCTGGTTTAATGGAACACCTTCTGGGTGCCATTATCATTACAGCACCACCCATTAAAACATTCATCTTAATTCATATTACAGGCAACTAAACACATTAAGTCTCTTTTATATTATATTTTGTGTGGCTTGATCTCATACTTTCTGTGATGTATTGATCTCATTATTCAACACAGTGGTCTATAGCAGTAAAAACATATTATTTATATTAGTACTCATTACCATAATGCAGTTTTTCACTGGCTTATTATCCCATTCATTTAAAGAAGGCTTTAAAGGATAATTAAATTTGGTCTATCCTCACTGTCGTACTGAAGCAGATTAAACTCAGTGCTTGTGTGTTGTGTCTAGGCTTAAATTTTGGGTCAGATCATGATACCAAAAAAGCAAATCAATACCGGTACAGTAGCTAACTCACTTCAATAACAGTGTCCAGGAGCGCAGCCGCTGAGCCGTAGTCTTGGTGTTTGAAATGGCTCTGCGCCTCGGTCACCAATCTTTGGATTTCGTCAGATTTCTTCAGCTGGCTCTGTGCTTCCTGCTCCTCTCTGCTGCTGGGGCTCGATTTAAGCTACAGGGCCCAATAAAATAACACACACACACACAAAGCATCACATTTGTATCTTTTTGTAAGATCATTTATAGATCATCACCTCTTTCAGACGAAGCAAGATTTATTTTAATTTGTTCTTATATAATTTTTATGGAAGAGAATTTCAGATTAAAAACTATTATTTGCACAACAAGTGTAGCCACAAACTCACTTCGGTTTTATGATACAGACATAATAAAAGGTTTGAACAAGCAAATTTCACTCATTCACTCATCGTCTATACCGCTTTATCCTGCATACAGGGTCACGGGGTCCTGGAGCCTATCCCAGGAGACTTAGGGCATGAGGCAGGGTACACCCTGGACACACACTATGGGCACTTTGGGAACGCCAATCAGCCTAATCTGCATGTCTTTGGACTGTTACAAACCAGAGTACCCGGAGGAAACCCACCAAGCATGGGGAGAACATGCAAACTTCATTTACACAGAGGCGGGAATCGAACCCAGACCAGGTGGAAGACGACAGTGCTAACCACTAAGCCACCAGCGAATTTAATGATGCTAAAAAAAAAATCTTCATTCAAGACCTACCACTTTTTTGAAATCGCTCTCAGCCTCGTCGAGCTTTCCCTGCTTCAGTAATAGACTCCCTCTCTGAAGCCTTGCCTGTAACAGATGTCCCGTTACCACCCGCTCATTAACACATGACATACTGTATTTCATATCATCATACGGAGCAAAACTTACCGATGTAAAATCAGGTTTAAGTTTGATGACTTTGCTTAAATCTGGTAAAGCAGATTTCGACTTGCCCATGGCCAGGTAGACGGTGGCTCTTCTGTAGTAGGCCATGTAGTTTTTTGGGTCACCATCTATTTGTGCCAAAGAGATCAAAAGATGGTCAGAAATATTCAGACACAGAAGTTAAGAAACTTTTTGAAGGACCTCACCAACTCACCAACAGCTGCGTGAAAATGTGAGAGTGCGTCAGCCAGCTGTCCGGCAGCCAGGAGCTTCTTCCCCATCTCAAGGTGCTTCTCGACGCTGTTCTCACCGCTGCACAGCACTCCTGCAATCGAAAGGATATACTCGCTCATTCTATACCGCTTTATCCTGTACACAGGGTCGCTGAGGGCCTGGAGCCTCTGGATCCTGGATCTCAGGAGACTTGGGGCACGAGGTGGGGTACTATACCAATTTTTCACCATTTTTCATAATACTTAATGTTTCTTTTCCATGCTTAATTTTTTAGATACACATACACATTTATATTTTTATCAGATAAAAAGAAACACATTTGCTAAATACAATTTTTATGTAGTGTCTGTAACTTTTTAAAATTCAATGATCTTAATTGTCATGCAGATAAAATTTGGACAATTTAGGTTTTACATGAAAAGACATAAACCTGAAAAAAGTGTGTAATTCTAAAATGCAAAATTGTTAAGATATTGCAACATGAATTTGACACGGTTACAGACACTACAGATTTTTTGCTCTTTTAACAAAAAAACATTGTAAGCAACAATTTTTACACGTAGAAGCTTACACCAATTTACACCAACCAATCAATACTATTCAATCGATACAATTCAAACAATGAATCAATAAAGAAATATAAATAATTTGCATCTTAAATGATTATTGTTTGAAGCGAGACAGTATAACACTGAAAAATGGCCATTTTTGGGGCACATTTAAAACCATCTCTCCAAAATGTCTGATGTTAGCAACTTGAAATTTTTAGGGAAGCAAGATTGGTCACTTCCATGTTGCATAAACTTCAAGTAGATTCTTTGGCACACACATTTTCTGTGCATAACATATGTTATCTGTAAAAAAAATTTTTTAATTAATTAATAAAAAATCAGCACCAGTTCAGCAGTTTTGACTGACAGTAAAGGCTAAAGTAAAAATCCCGTTGTTGGTTTTTCGGCTGCTAACATCAAGTGGACCATCCAACTGTTTTTTTTTTGTCTCAGATACCCTTTCTAACGCAACTCTCTAATTTTATCTGAGTCTGGGACTGGAACTACATCCAGTGGTTGGGGGTTTGAGCATTGGATGGGAATCGAACCTGGGGCTTCCACATGGTTGGTGAGAAACCTAATACAGAGACACTAAATAAAATACAAAAGTATGTAAAAAGAATGAAAATTACTGCATTTTAACTGCATATGCTTGATTATTATTATTATTATTATTACTATGATAAATGACAGACACTGTAATTTCCCTGTAATTTCTGAAATCATACACATCACACTTCTTTATCTTGGTCTTGAACACAGATGTCTGATTATCAAGCTTGGCTCTATGCTAGAGTACACTACTACTTAAAGCCGAATAAACCTATTAATGCACTTTTCTCTGGTTTTGTTCAGGTTACAGCTGTACAGATGTCTGACAGGTCAGTAAACTGTCACATGTCTGTCTTTATAATCTGTATGAAATCAGACGCTTCTTACCTTCATATCGTAGATCGAGCAGCACAAGCACAAAGGGCACATAGCTTACAAGTTTGTACGCGACTGGTTTATAGGTCACCATTGTTTTATGGCTTTTCTTTTTTTCTTGTAATCTCCGTTACAGGTACAGAGTTGTTTTCACGCTCTTCTCTCCACTCTGCTTCCACGCAAACTACTCGCCAAGTCAGCCGGACCGATAGCGTCCGCTGGGTCGTGGGTCACTCCGATTGGTTCCTTCTGCTCAGGACGCCGCCCACCTCTCTCTGATTGGTTCGTACTGATAGAAACCACGCCTACGCTGGCCGGTTCAACTAACACTGGCCACGGCATCTTTAAGTTGCGCGAGTGCGCGTTCACGGCGTGTCAGCTGTCTCTTAATGTTTTCCTCTCTGAGTGTGAGAGAAATAGGACAAGCTCTTCTGTACTGTACTTACATGTATGACCACAAGTATGTGGACGTCTGACCATCTGACACAAACCTAGTGACTGGAACTTAGAGCCCTAAAGATGTTCCAGCACACAAATTGACCCAATTGACCCAATGGGTTAAGTGGAAAAACCGCACTATGGCACTGTGGTTAGCACTGTCGGCTTGCACCGCCAGTGTCCGGGGTCGATTCCCAACTTTGGGGTCCTTGCGCATGGAGTTTGCATGTTGGGTTTCCTCCCACAGTCCAAAGACATGCAGATTGGGCTAACTGGCGTTCCCAAATTGCCCTTACTGTGTGTGTGTGTGTGTGTGTGTGTGTGTGTACCCCACCTCATGCCCTCCTGGGATAGGCTCCAGGCCCAGGATACAGGATAAAGCAGAGTGAGTGAGTGATAGATAGAGGCACATGAATATTCAATATTCAGTATGGGGGCCCCAAATGTGTTCCAACAAGATTTTTGCACACAAATTGAGCTCCATCAGGTTTGTGGAAATAGTTAGACCTTAAGAACGAGCAGCACAAGCACAAAACTAACTCACAATGTTTCTGTGTTTTTACCCTAAACTGTAAACTATTACAGTAATGTTTGCCAATCGCGTCCACTACGTCACGGAGTCCTGACTTCAACCCCGCTGAATGCGTTTCCAGCCTCCTAACACACAGTATGACTGCAGATCAATCCGTGCTATCCGTTATCATCGAAACGAGGACGGGTTCACTGTTGAGTCTGGCTCCTCTCAGGGTTTCGTCCTATTAGCATCTCAAGGAGTTTTTCCTTGCCACCGTTGCCTTGCTCATCGGGGACAACCTGATAATTTTGAATTATACATATTTTCTCACACATTTCACACTCATTTCCCTAATTTTGATTCTGTGAATCTGCTTTACATGCTCTGTATGAATAAAATTTAATCGAATTAAACATACGGATGACACAGTCCTGTGTCCACATACTTTTGGCCACATTGTGTGCACTATATGACTTTTGTCATTTCAACCACAGTATTATATTATTATATTCAACTCACAGTATAATATACTTTAAATGCTTTAAAGCAAGTCATATACAAGGATGTTTTATGGCTGTGATTCTATTGGCCATAGAATAGTGGTCAAGGTGCATTTAGATAAATAAAAAAAAAAGCAATGTGTGGCAAGTACCATTTTATAATATTAATATATATCTTTTTACTTTAATGTACATGGTAATTAAGAATTATAAATATTGTAATTATATATTCTAGGCAGCATAAAATGAAATTGGCTCAACTGTATATAACTTTTGTCTATATCTTGCCAGAGATACTTTGACTCACAGCTGATCATCAGATATTGTCCTGGAGACCAGATTTAGACATGTCCATGCACTTCTTTCCACTTTGGTATTTGTAAAATGTGGGTCAGCACTTACCTGAAATGCAATGATGTTTTTACATTGATATGTATAAAACACATCCAAAGAGCTACACCCTCACAATGTACTCACTCTTCGAATGGAACATATTATACAGTATTATACTCGAAATTAAATATTCTATTTTCAGTACACGCCAGCACAATCATGGGGAAGTGGTACAGAATTAGATTGTCGACACTCTCCACAAGCCACAGAAGGTTCTCGCTGAAAGGGCTGGCTGTTCTTAAAGTGAATATTCATGGAAAATTGACTGGAAGCGAAAAGTGTGGTAGGAAAAGGGGCACAAGCAACAGTGATTACGGTGCATCAAGAGCACATGCATGAAGAGCCACCAAGCACAGACATCTTCAGGAAATGGGCTACAACTACTACAACAATCCAAGATGCTTGAAGTCTAGTGTGAAGTTTCCATAGTCAGTGATGATTTTTAATATTACTATGCTTGATCCTGATTACTACGCAGTTCACCTGACCTGAACCCCGTAGAGGATCTATGGGGAATTGTCTGGAGGAAAATGAGTAACATCTGATCCGACAATACAGAAAGCTGCTATCAAAGCAACCTGGTCTGATCGCCTCTCTGACATACCACATTGATGAGATAATTTTTGCTACAGGACCAAGTGCTGGTACTCAAAAATGAAAGATTTTTTTATTTAAAAAAAAATGGTCTGGAAAATAATTGTCAGAAATAGAAATTTGAAATGTCTGTATTGTATTGTATTATGTAGTTTTAATATTTTAAGATACTGGCTTAATTTTATAATAATCAGAATTAAACAATAAAAAACGTTTGAAAGACATGAAATATGGTACACATACAAATATCTGAGAGTTTAACTTTTTTAATTAAAGTATGTAAAAAATTGTGTGTGAGTGAAAGAGAGAGATACAGAGAGAGAGAGAGAGAGAGAGAGAGAGAGAGGTCAACGTTATCCACTGAATGCTGATCATCATGCAGTTCAAGTCATACACAGCAGAGGGCAGCAGATTTAAATGAAAGTAGCATTAGTGAAACTCACTAATCTGAGAAATATTGTATGATGTATTATTAAAACGCGTGCATAATGTTTAAAGCGCAGCAACTGCCATAACTATTTATTTTTTTTGGCATGTTTTTTTTTATGTGTAATATGGGTGCAAATGATATGGAATTCAATGGAAACAGTTAATTAGATGTACCTACTGTATATGTGCAACGTTTTTATACAGAATTTTTAGTTAAAATATTTCTAGTGTAGGAAATGAAAATATATGTTTCATTAATAATAATAATAATAATAATAATAATAATAATAATAATATATTTTTATTTGTAAATATTGGGTGTTAGTGTCAATGCATTTTTGTCTGCATTCAAGATTTAAAACATTTATTGTGATGTGCACAAGCAAGAAAGAAATGTACAAGCGAGAAGAACAATAAAATCTACTACTATGAAAGTATAAAAGAAAATAAAAATTAGATAAGAATCAGATAAGAATAAAATAAGTTGATGTGGATGCAAATGATATTGAATTCAATGTAAACCAAAAATTGAAGGTTAAGCAGAGCAGCAGTAGCTTATTGAAGGTACTGCTTTTTATACGTATTCAGAAATATTAGTGTTAGTGTCAATGCATTAAATAAAAGTAGCACCTAACTATGATTAACAGTTACCTCTCAGTTATCAGTATACATCTTGTGTAATTTGGTGTCAGTTTAAAAAAAATCTAAATTAAACTAATGAAACTAAAAAAAATAAACATATAAATCATATTGACGTTTGTATTATGATATGATGTGGTATATTATGATATACAGTACTGTAAACGCTGCTTGAGTTATCCGCACTGGAGCCGGAGGAATCGACTCTTATTGAAGAACTGAATCAAATGAACCGACTCACTGAAAAGAACCACTGATTCGTTGAAGTGGAGAGAGCGGAGTTTTATTAAGTGTGGTTTATTGAGGAAAAACATCGCGATGGAGCCTGCTGTGGCGTGCAATCATTGTGGCTTACCTTACACTTTGTCTGGTAATATATATGTATTTTTTAAACAATTTTTCTGTCACTTAATTAGTTGTTGAGGTTTGGACAATAAAACTTGAACGTTTTAAAGCTCGAGTTTAATTGGCTGCCTAATTAAACCTTAATTTAAGCTTTTAATTTTCACAGAAATTACGAATTTAAATTGATAGTTTTGGGCTCTGGTGAGTTTTTTGCAGTTATGTATTTGTTTGCAGTTTTAGTTTCTCTCTATATTGCAAGTTGACGCATTTTTTAAAGGATGACTCACAGAAATAACCGCAGAGTCTCGCGCAACATGGCGCTGCTAAAAGCACGTGCGCGCAGAGACGTTGTGTTGATCCAATTAGGACAAGTGATTAGTATTAATTATGCAAAATTTCGTGCGATTTGATCATTTAAACACACACAATGTTTAAAACACGACATTTATTCAGTAAGTCAGGAGTAAACGTGTTTATTTAAAATAAAATTAAGAGTGAGTGACCCATGTTCACCATTGTCCTTAATTTTCCCGTTTCAAAAATGTCTCTCAGATTTCATATTTCAACTGTTAGTGCTAACTTTACTCGCTCTTGTTTTATTCTTTACAACATAAGAAGAATTCGTCTATTTCTCTCCACACATTTCACTCAGGTGCTTGTTAGTGCTGGGAAGTTTGAATCATTTTAGTGACTCGGTTCTTTGAATCTCGTTCATCAAAATGAACGAACCTTTTTTGAGTCATTTAGTTCATTTCGTTCTTTTGTTCAGAAATAAAGTAAAATGTTACATTTTCAATAAATAGACACCCAACAGCCGTTTATTTTGTCACCTGACTCCCATATATAAGAGTAGAAGACTTATTTAGAAGAGCTGTTCAATTCTGCACGTCATAGCGTCTATGGGAGTCACGTAACAAAAAGAACAAACGACTCGGACTAGAAGAGTCGTTGAGAACCGGTCAATTCTGCTTCCTGTGTACTAAACTGCATGGCGTCTATGGGAGTCACGTGACAATAGAACCAACGATTCAGACCAAGACTCGAGAGGTAACTACTCAATTCTGTTTCCTGTACATAACCTACAGAGGTTTTGCGATGCTTTGCACATACGCACCCAGTAGAAAATGAACGAATCACTCTCCGAGACCATCATTCTTAGAGACTCGTTCAAAAAGAATGACTCAAGACTGGACTACTGCACTTCACCCCTGCCAGGTCTGCATCTGTCCACCATACATCCTCTATGCAGATGATCCAGAATGCAGCTTGTTTTCAACCTTCCCAAATTCTCCCACACCGCCCCACTTCTCCGCTTCCTGTAGCTGTACTTGCATCAAATTCAAAACCCTGATGCTTGCCTACGCAGCTGAAAACGGCCCGCCAACCACTTGCCTCTCGGGTCTAATCACGCCCCGCACCGCAGTCACTACGTTCTCTCTGATCCCCCAGCACTGCTCGGCAGGTCATACTGTCATGAGGAAGACGTTCATCTAGACTTTTTATTTGTCCTGACACCTAGGTGGAGGAATGAACTTCCTCTAGATGTTCGTACAGCCGAGTCACTAACAATCTTTAAGCGAAAATTAAAGATCTATCTGCTTTATCCAACCTGTGAAAAAAAAACTGCTCAACTGTGTTTGGCTGATAGTACTTCTAGTTGGTAACCTAGTAACCAGTGTAAGGATCTGTCTAATGACAGAAATTTCAAAGCACTTTTGTCATCCAATCTAGGTAAGTGCATCTGCCAAATGCCTAAATGTAAATGTTCTATCTGTTGTTGTGAACCTGGAATTAAGGTTGGGATGTGTAATGTAGAGGAATAGACAAAGTTTGCTCTTGTAGGTGTCCTGGATTAGGTTATGATTTATATGAAGTTCAAACCTGGTCTCACGTGATGCATAGGTGAGTTGAGATTTGTGCTAGATTAGGGTTGGTTGTGCCGAATGTTTTGATGGAACATGATGGGCAAAGTATGGAAATTGCCATCATGTTTTATAAGTTAATTAAGAACTTTATAACAATTAACAGTTTTTGTTGTTTTATTGCTATAGAGGATGAGCTTGTGGGGAGGATGCCCCATGTGCTCTTCTGCGGTCACATCTTCTGCTCGGAGTGCCTCCGCTCTCTGGAGTGTCCTCAGGACTTAAACAGCTCCGTGTCCTCCATCAGTTGTCCAGAGTGCACGGTGAGTGCTGTCTACAACTCCTGTGTCCCTCCAGCCTTAACTGCTGAACCAGCTACGATTTATTTATATTCTTTTTACTGTCTTGAACCTGTGACTAATGTTGGGATGTGTAGAACAATGATTAAATGTTTAGGATTTAATCTAACAAGTAGAGATGGGAATCACCACCTGCCACAATATTATCACTATACCTTGGTGCCGCTTTGATTAAAATGTTGATTCTATAAATATGATTTGATATTTAATTTTCCCCGGATTTATTTATTTATTTATTTGTTACAGTTATTAGTTAAATGTAATGTAGCTCTTAGTTAAATGTAATGTAGTTATTAGTTAAAAGTAATGTAGCTCATTCCTTCCGTTAGAGACTAATTTGCTCACAGAGTTTGGAGGAAAAAAAGAGGCTTCTAATATACGAGATTTTTGATAATGTAATACCATAAAAATGCATTTCTGTTGCACCACTCTGAAGCTTCACTACAGAATCATTTATATCTGAGGCTGATCACCGATCATGGCCAATCAAACTTAAAAGCAGCCAATCGATTGGTTCATTTCCATTATAAAGTAAAAATGTATTTTAAAAAAATATATACATTTTGAAATGAGTGTGGAGATACTATAAGTCGCCAAAGGAACGTTTATTTTTATTTTCTTCTTCTTTTTTTTTTCTCCCCCTCTAGTAACCAGCACTCAGGTTGGATTTGGGAAATAAGTTTTTCTTCAGACTCCATCTTTGAACTCTTTTAACAATCTGTGTTCACACTACAGGGAAAAGTGACCTACGTATGATTTGTGTTCATTTTTTTTAATGCCAGTATGAGCAGCTCAAATTACAACCATAAATGTAAATGTGTTTTTATTAGGGTTTTGTGTGATGGAAAATAATTTTGAAGTGAATGAAAAATGATAAATGGTTTTCAAAATTTTTAACAAATAAATATCTGAAAAGTGTGTCGTGCACTAGTGTGTGCGCATTTGCATTCAGCCCCCCTGAGTCAATACTTCCAGGTTGAACCACCTTTCACTGCAATTACTGCTGCAAGTCTTTTGGGGCTGCAAGTCTCTCTACCAGCTTCGCACGTTTAGAGGGTGAGGTTTTTGCCCATTCTTCTTTGCAAAATAGCTCAAGGTGAGTCAGATTGGATGGAGAGCATCTGTGAACAGCAATTTTTAAGTCTTGCCACAGATTCTCAATTGGACTTAAGTCTGGACTTTGACTGGGCAGTTCTAACATATGGATGTGCTTTGATCTAAACCATTCTATTGTAGCTCTGGGTTTATGTTTAGGGTCGTTGTCTTGCTGGAAGAGGAACCTTCACCCCAGTCTCAAGTCTTTTGCAGACTCTAACAGGTTTTCTTCTAAGATCTTCTAAGAAAAAGATATTTGGCTCCATCCATCTTCCATCAACTCTGACCAGCTTCCCTGTCCCTGCTGAAGAAAAGCCTCACCACAACATGATGCTGCCACCACCATGTTATCGCCACACACAGCATTTTGCATTTAGGCCAAAAAGTTCAATTTTGGTCTCATCTGACTAGAGCAAGTTCTTCCACATTTGCTGTGGCCCGCACATGTCTTGTCACAAACTGCAAATGGGACTTTCACTCTTCCATAAAGGCCAGGTTTGTGGAGTGCAAGACTAATAGTTGTCCTGTGGACAGATTCTCCCACTTGTGCTGTGGATCTCTGCAGCTCCTCCAGAGTAACCATGGGCTTCTTGGCTGCTTTTCTGATTAATGCTCTCCTTGCCTGGCCTGTCACTTTAGGTGGATAGCTATGTCTTTGCATACGCTGTCCATTTTCAGATGATTGATTCAACAGTGCTCCGTGAGATGTTCAATGCTTGGGATCTTTTTTTACAATGTAAATCTACATTAAATTTTATCCCTGACCTGTCTGGTGTGTTCCTTGGGCTCCATGATGGTGTTAGTTTACTAATGTTCTCTAACAAACCTCTGAAGACTTCACAAAACATCTGAGATTAAATTTACACACAGGTGGACTCTATTTACTAATTAGGTGACTTCTGAAGGCAGTTGGTTCCATTGGATTTTAGTTAGGGGTATCAAAGTAAAGGGGGCTGAATACAAATTGGCGCCACACTTTTTTCAGATTTTTATTTGTAAATATCATTATCATTTTCCTTCCACTTCACAATTATGTGCAACTTTGTGTTGGCCTATCACATAAAATACATTGTTTGTGGTTGTAACATGACAAAATGTGGAAAAGTTCAAGGGGTATGAAAGTCACTGTAAAACACAGATCGTACAAGCTTCTGCACACTTTGAACATTTTCTGTAGATGAGCACTGAACTTGGTGAGGAAGGAGTGGATGGATTGCAGGTGGACAGCAGAATTATTGGCCTTATCTACACAGCCAAAATCAACTCCAAGAAGAGGTGATTCTTAAAATAAGCTAAGAACTCCATAATATAATATAATTTCTTGTACATTACCATTTGGTAATAATGCTGTAAATAAATTGGTGTGTTCAGATTTGCTATGTTCTGTCTGTGTTTGCACATGTACTGTATTAATTATATAAAAAAAAAAATCATAAATAAAAGGGCTCTCCACGGGAGAGTCAGACAGACAGGTCGCAGATCAAAGAGTCCAGCGTCATCTCCGTCTACGCAGAAGATTTTTGAAGAGGTACGTGTGATTGACTAATGCAAATATTTTTATAGGCCAAGGTGAGACACGTACTCACAGTTTAAAGTAGGAATTAATGTGCTTTGAGGCTGTTTGTTGTAAAAAAAAAAGAAAAAAAGTTGAACTTGTGTTTTAATTGATTTAAATGTAAAAACAAACATGCTTTATGTAATCATCTTCAGTGTAAGTAACTAAATAAATGTCATGCAGGATCAAGATTTGGGGAAGATTCTAGACAACGCCCTCTCTAAAGCGAAAGAAAAACTTAATACCTTGGAAAACCTGCGCCAGGTGCAGTGTACTTACTGTTAGCAGCCCTTAGTTTCTCTGCTAGTGCTGACTTTCCAATGATTTAGATGTTTTTTTTTTCTCTCCAAGACTCTGGTTTCAGGCATTGAGTCTCGTTTGCAGAAAGAGAAGAATCGGATCCTAAACGAAATTGACATCTGCATCGAGAAGGCGAACATCATAATGCAAAGAAGGTGCGCTTTAGACACTGATTGATAGAATAAAAAAAAAAATAATAATAATTGATCTTTGTCACAACAAATGTTTCGTATCAACTTGACCATATCACTGAATGACAAAGGTAAAGCGGGGTTGGGTCTGCTGCACCATTCTCCATTTTTGTATGGAACAAAAAATAGCAATTAAAAAACTGATATTAATTTTAAATAAATAAAAGTTTTTTTTTGGATTTCATGTTTTTCCTTTACCCAAATTTGAACATGTTAACAATCAGTAATCAATCACCCTCATCTTCTGTACTGCTTTATCCTGTATACAGGGTCGCGGGGGGCCTGGAGCCTATTCCAGGTTTCTTGGGGCACAAGGCGGGGGACACCCTGGACATTGTGCCAATCATTCGCATGGCGCATACACACACACATTCACGCACTCTGGGCAATTTGGGAATTTTAGCCAATTAGCCTAATCTGCATGTCTTTGGATTGTGGGAGGGAAACCATAGTACCCGGAGGAAACACACCAAGCACATGGAGAACATGCAAACTCCACTCAAACAGAATTGAACCTAGCAAGGAATCGAACCCGGACCCTTGAGGTGGAAGGCGCCAGTTCTAACCACTACACCACCATGCCAAATCAGTAGTGAATTAATTGCTAATAATAATGTGAGACAAATAAAGGAAGTCAAAGCAGTTTAAAGAAACAAACTAAACAGTAACAATGAGTAATACCGTACTTGATTTGTTCGGATCTTTCCCCATAGTTCAGCCTGCATCTTAACCATGGATTAATGCAAAGTTTACCCGTAATAGTGTGAAATATGGACCATTGTGCTTCATTATTGGGCTTGGGCTTCATTATTTTATACATAGCCATATTACATACATAGCCATATTAGTATGTGTGCATATATACATTTTATACGCAAAATGTACACACACAGAGTACCAGTCAAAAGTTTGGAGGAACCAGACTCGGTCAAGAACTTTCAGGGTAAAATTCAATGGCTTTTCTTTTCTTTTTCTTTTTCAATGGCTAATTTTGGTGCCACATTACAATGTATTGAAGTGTGTATGTGTGTGTGCTGTTCACTATTTAAATATTTAACACACTTGAACTCAATGAGCATTGGGAGTAAATTGGTGCCATGTTAGAGCGCATGTCGTTTTTGATGTGTGCAGACGTAGTGTGCTGGTATCTGAACTGAATCTGGAGAAGCTCTTCTCAGCCGGGATGGAGGAGTGTCAGAAACTGGAGGCGAGAGAGGTAGACCTGCGCGCAGCGATCCTGAAAGCACGTCATGTTCGTCAGGTCCCGATGCTGGAGACGTACTGCCGTCTGGACAAGGTATTTATCACTGGGTACCTTAGAGTAAATATTGTGAACAAAACACATCTTTTATGGTGGAAACGGGATTTATGTTCCAAAACTACAGCTCTAAACTAAGCTACATCTGCAACGATTCCTATGAAGGTGTGCGGTGGTATCTGATAGTAAGACATTAGTAGCAGATCTTTAAAGTACTGTGTGCACTTTCATATTTAATTTGTAATATCCTGATTTGATTTATTTTTGCGTTATAAATGAATCTGCTCAGATTCTAGAGACTCTGCAGAGTCCTCCTGAGACCGAATCGTTCGATATGAGCTGCCTCAATCTGCCTTCAGACCTTCGGTACGTCTTGCTATCAGTGTTCTTTGCTTTTTCTACGTTTTCTGTAGACATTTAATTCATCATATTATTTTGGTATAGATGCATTCTCAACGTGGAGCAAGTGAAAAACTGCCTGGAGATCACAGATGGTGATTGTGACCTGTAAGAAAATGCTTAATTATTAATTTTTTTATCTAATATTTTTAGTTATCCATAGAATGCATTGGAATATAGGTTGTCGCCTACTTACGAACGGATGCGTTGTCATGTTGTCTCTGCGCCGTTAAATCGTGAGGGGAATCTTTGGCGCCATTTTGACACAGAGTTGTTTTCCACTGTATTGGACTGTGAACTATGTCTCATTAAGGACTTTCCTAAATTAAGGTTATTCATTATCAGGACAGCTTTACAAGACAGCCATTTTCTATCATCATGCTCCCGGACTAATTCATTGAAACCGGTGAGGCAGACTCATTTCTCCCGCCACCTCCACAATATACCGGACTTGTAAAAATTGGTATCTGGCGCACTGCAGTGTCCTATTTATTTATTTATTTATTTATTTTTTTACTATACACGTGAGATACTTCTGTGATTGTTCGTAAGTCTCGAATGTTCGTAAGTCGGGGATTACCTGTATTCAGGGAAGGTACTGTATGTGAAATAAATGTCTCTGCTCCAACATAAGCATGTGCATTTTTGCATTCCAATCCATAATATGCCACATTTTGACCCATTTAGTGTCATGTCAACACGATCGAGTCTGCAGTAATTCTCCAACTAATGTGTTTTAAGTATTTGCTTCTCTATAACCAAGTGGTTTCTGTCTTAAATGCCATGGATTATTGTAAAAATTTACTCAAACTCCTAAAGAAATTTTAATCACATTTAAAAAAACAAAACAAAAAAAAAAGCCAAAAATTGTTAGCACAAATGCATTTGGGTACAAATAATTGTCAGCAAAGTTTGCATAAAAATAAAAAAAAAATCAAGAAAACCGGCAGGGAAATGATTGTGTACCAAATTGATGTGACTTGGCAGTTCTGGTTGTTTCTCGTGTCAGTGTTTGTGAGGAGGTACCCACCCCTCCTGCCACAGCGCATGTCAAGCACCCTGTGAGGGGAGTAGGTTCAGGCGAACGGGGCAGAGGCAGAGACAGACCTCGAGTTTCGGTTCATCCTCACTCTGTATCCCCCAAACGCATGCTTCAAACGTATGCTTCAAGCCCTGATGTTATTATAGAGGAGATCATTGAGGAAACGGTTGCTGGTGAGGGAGAGACACATGTAATGGGTATGTTATAAGGCATGTATGCAGATATAGAATAACTATTGGTAAGTCTCTTTGTTTGTCAAAATGATGTCCATCACTGCTTTCTGCTCCTTCAGCCCAGGAGCCCAGACATCCAGAGAGACGGAGGAAGAAGGCACGGCCTGAGAGGAGCGGTGGATAAGTGTTTTTTCCTTTTTTTTTTGTGAGAGAGAGAGAGTCCTTAGTCTTTTGATTTTTAGAACTGAAAATGTATTGATTTTGTGATTTTCAGCAGTGAAGATCTGGGTTTCAGTGACCCACATAATCAACCCAACACATTTCTACGTATGCTATGTGATGGAGCACAAGTCTGGAGTCCTGTTGGCCAAAAAGATTAACAGCATCTGCTCTCGAGAACGCAGCCACTTCACTGTAACTGACCAAATCAAGACTGGTAAGAGCACCATGTTCCTGAATCTTTTTCTTTTTGCTTAATTAAACAGCAATGTAAAATATATAAGAGAAACAAAGATTGTTTTTCTTTTTAGAAAAATCTACTTTTATTTTTTAAATGCATACAGCATTTTATCAAAAATAAACATTGTCATTATTCACAATACAAAAAACTAAAAAAAAATGGTATTTCAAATGACAAACTATCAAAAAAACTAAGGCACACATTAAAATAAATAATTATACAAAAACACTAACTTTCAGAACTAAAAGTTCAGAAGATTTTGCCTCGATAATTTTTTGTAATCGAATTACTCGAGGAATCGTTTCAGCCAGTCACATACAAATAAATTGCGTTTCGCCGTGTGTCCCTCCATATCTTGAGGGATATCTTTACAGAACGGGGTTGTAAACGTTGATTACACTTCCTAGATTATAATAAGCACGTCAAACATCACTCAAAGACCTGAAACATACTAGCTAAACATACCTATTTGTATATTTATAGATAGATGTGATAGTATGGTCTTTTTGTTCATGAGGACGTTTTCATTTAAGCGTGTTTAGCTTTGCGAGGTAATGCTACCTGCTGTCGTCAGAGCAAGTGTAAGTAGTGCATTCACGCCATCATCAGATGGTCTTATTTCACAGACTTAGGCTTTTAAAGTCGGAATATGAAAACAACATGGACAATCACAGTACGACAAAGATTACATGGAATTATAAGAGTTTTCAGTCTGGGAATAATTTTTTTTTGTGTGTGGCGGCATTAAAGTGAGTACTATTTAGCAGCCAGAGTTTGTTTAGGATTTGTAAGTTTACCAAGCTGGCCACCTTCTTAGTTTTTGGGAATTGATCCAAACAGGTTACAGCTAGGTCAAATGTCTGCCGTTGTTGGTTTTCAGGGCATTTCTTTGTTTATTTAAAGTATATTTTAAGGGTGCTTGAGGCTTACAAGTAGAACCTGTCGGTGTCTAGTTTCACTTTATTAATTCGCTTTTAGAAATCTTGGTTCATCCAAAATTCAACCCCAGTTGCTCTGTATTCACTGTCATTAGGATTTAATGCCAAGGTAAAAATAGTTTATAGTTTAAGTCCCTTAATTGATGTATTAATGTATTCATTTAATGTAATTTAATTATATAATTTAATATGCAGTCATTAAGTTGAAATGTTCCCTGTGTGTGTGTTTATGTGCACGAAGGAGCACTGGTTCTTGTAAAGAGGAACAATGAGGTCTGGTGTAGAGCAGTGGTGCGCGAGTTGTTCCAGACGGGCTGTGTGGAGTGTGTGAGTCGGTGCTCCACAAACAAGGTGGCGCGCCTGGAAGTGTTCTTCCTTGATTTTGGCTTCTCTGAGGAAATCACCATCTCTGGGTAAGGAGAAATTCTCTTAAAGATGTAGAGAGGAGCAGCATAAAAGGAACTGAAATTTTTACGTATTTAATTTTATTCAAATACCAAATAGAAAGCATGCAGTTTGAAAAGTTCATTTGAAAGACCTGAAATTTGAGAGAGTTTATCTGAACAGTTCTATCTTATCTTATGCTCTGTGTGTCTGTGTGCACACACGTGTGTCATTGGACACTGTGTCCCACACACACAGACCCCTCCTACTTTCGCCTTCTCTCACTCACACACACACACACACACACACACACACACACACACTCTCTTTCCCTCTGCTCTACAGAGAAACACTGCTCTGTCGCAGTTCTTTTCAAAAGTAAATTGCAGGTTAATTTGTTTTATTTTTACTTTACAGCAGTGATTCCGTTAGTGTGTCGCTCACTCAAGTGTCATTAGAGGGATTTCTTGTTTATTCTTCCGATAAAACAGTGTTTCCGTTGTGTGTGTGTGTGTGTGTGTGTGTGTGTGTGAAAAGAGTGGAGGAAGGCTGTATAAGACGAGGGAGAGGGGCTCCTTACTTTAGCTTCACACACACACACACACACACACACACACACAACGCCTGCGTGCACAAACGGAAACACTTGTCTGTCGAGATTTATTTTTAAAGGTAAAGTGCAGGTTAATTTGTTTTATTTTTACTTAATATTTTGTGTTAAATATTTTTATTTATTTTTTGGACTGTAGAACGAATAAATTGAGTTTCTATTATTTCTTTTGGGAAAATTTTATTTGGTTTTACGAGTGTTTTGAAATACGAGCCCACTTCTGGAACGATTATGCTCGTAATCTAAGGTTCCACTGTAGAATGACCGAAAGCAATGAATAAAAATAACTAATAAATACCACTTTTTTTTTTTTTTTTTTTTTTTTTTATACTC
>JAQMYJ010000036.1:6799527-6810755 GCA_030014305.1 Clarias laeviceps | reverse complement strand
TGGTAGTGGTAGCCTTAATGTGGGAGCCCCCTAGCGGCGGGGAGGAATTGGACACCACTAATATTGGGGAGAAAATTTTGAAAAAAAAAACCCTATTTATCGTGTAGTATTGTTTATTTGTTTTCTATTTTTATCTGTTAAAATAACTATTCTAAACCAATAGAAACTTATGATATTCTAAACCAATAAAACAATAAAAACTGAAACCAATAGAATAGCCTACGCTTGACTAAAAAGCAAAAATGTTCCATTGCTTAACCAGCATCAAGGCATTCTCACACATGCCGAAATGCTTATCTAAAATGCGACTGTCCTGCTATACGCCCTCGTTATAACATGCAGCACAAGGAACAAGGCTGCATCAATTATAAACAAATTAAAACTCTGCACCGAACGTTTTTAAATAAACACAGATATCGGTCACTTTGCTTTTAGTGAGCTAATCATGGCTGCATGGCTAAGCATCGAAGGCAGGCATTTCTTTATAAAGATCAGAATTTCTGCATTTTTAAGAAACGGTCTATTCCTCTTATCATGCAGAATGTGTGCAGTCGTGCTGAATAGTTGCTCACCGTCAGCCTGCATGAATGGAGCAGGAAGGTAAACTTGGGCTGACTCGGCCAGAGCTGGCAACCACTCTTTATTTCTCTTTTCATTATTATTTTTGTGATAACAGTTTTAGCTCGAGCTTTTGATGGGTTTACGAGATTACGCTGCTGCCTTTGCAGATAACTTTTCATACTCAAATTATTCTTAAGCTGGCAAATTCCGTGTGTACTGGTAAAGCTTTATGACGTACCCCACATGGTTGTGCTTCAGGAAAAACACCTTTTAAAGAGACCTGGTAATATTTCCAGGCTGGTGGAACACGGAATGGTGACGTGGACGTGCACTCATGTATTTTGAGTCATCACAATAATGTTTCATGTGCTCAGCCAATTGTGAGACAACTGACCTGTATAAATGAAGAGATTATACTTCACACTGACTTACTTCTCGGAGCCGGTCAATCAGCGGTTGGGGGTTTCTCGCAGCCGGGTGTCCCATGTCCACTTCAGCGCTGGTGGGTTCGGAGAAGGGATCAGTGCTGGACGATGAAGGACAGATGGCGTCCACACTCAGGGAGCTACTGCTGCGGGACACAGGTAAAGGGGCAAATTGTTCGCTGAAGGAGTCCTCTAAAGACACTTCTACACCCGGAGAGCTGCAGCTGCTCCTGACAGAGTCTGCTTCTCCTGGAGAACCGGTGAGAAACACCCCGGCCCGGGAGCTGCTCGCCATCCAGCGCCACAGGAAATGAGACTGAGGTCCAGCTGGAGAGGACATACTCCTGAAACAGTGCAATTCGTTTTTCAGAGCACACAAAGAAAGTCACACAAACTGATTTATTGTCGGTTTTTCTGGTTAGTTGGATAAAATCATTTTGGTGTAAAGAAAAAAAAACCTTCCGCAGTGTGTACAGTGTACATGTCAGTGTGCTAACGCCATGGTAACCAACGCTAGCTGGCTAACAAACCGCTAAGTCGTTAAAACACACCCTCGAGTAGCGCACACACTCCCAAACACACAACTTTTCGCTCCTTAGCACTACTACACAAACTTTTTCTCTTAACACGACTCTTTAGTTAGCCCAAGCCTATAAGTTAACACTCAAGTCTATCGCGTACCTTGAGGTGTTTTAGCCGCTCCTGGATGTATAAAGCTCTCAGCAGCTCAACTCACGTCTCAGTTTCGAAACAAACCGCCATCACAAAAACAAAGCCCGCGCGAGACCGGAAACACAATACAACTTCCGCTATGTATTCTGGGGAATGTAGTTCAACCTGATGCTCAGCCTTTCTTCCTCAGCAAAGTCCTGGCAGAAACATTTTACAGACTTTTTGACAGAAATACCTGCTTGTTTTTTTTAAGATGCTGAAGTTTTAAAAAGAAATTAGGTCAAGTGACTACTATAATAAATATAAGTACTGTACGCTGATAAAGTCTTGTTGTCATTCAAGATTCAAAGAACTTTATTAATACCAGAGGGAAATTGCTTTGTCTTGGTTACAGTTGCTTTGATTAATTTACCGTGAAAAAAGGAAAAAAATAGATTAGACAGAAAAAAATAAAATTAAAGAAATAAAAATGTTAAGAAAAATAATAACAACAAGAAATAGAAGTAAAAATAGAATTAAATATAGCACACATTAAGTTACATTTCACTGACCCCTCAGGTTCATTGACGATGGAGAATGCAGGTTGCTTTACATCTCTCATCCTATGTTCATCCCTCATGCCTATGTTTCCTTCTGGCCCTATCACCAAAATGAGGCTGGGAGTCTGGTTCCTCTCACGGTTTCTTCCTATTTTCACCTGAGAGAGCTTTCCTTGCCACCATTGCCCTCAGTCTGCACATTAGGGATAATCTGGCAATTCTGATTTATGCATTATACATTTTCTCACTCATTTCATACTCACTCACTCACTCACTCACTCACTCATCTTCTATACCGCTTTATCCTGCATTCAGGGCAACAGGGGGCCTGGAGCCTATCCCAGGGCACGAGGCAGGGTAAACCCTGGACAGGGTGCCAATCCATCGCAGGGCACACACGCATACACACACTCACTCACTCAATCACACACTACGGGCAATTTGGGAGCACCAATTACCCTAACCTGCATATCTTTGGACTGTGGGAGGAAACCGGAGTATCTGGAGGAAACCCACCAAGCACAGGGAGAGCATACTGTACAAACTCCATGCATACAGAGACGGGAATCGAGCCTGGCCGGGAATCGGACCCGGACCCTGGAGGCTAATTAATTTTATTTTGATTCTTTAAAGCTGCTTTTACGACAATAAGCACTGTTAAATGCACTATATAAATAATATTGAATTGAATTGAATTGAATATCTTTTGTTTTGATCCACTGCATGAGCTGCCGCCAGAACCCCTGTGGCTTGATATGCACACACCCTTATATATTTTCACCCAAAATAATGTACATATACACACTTCAATGGTTGTTATCTTTGTCCTTATATTAAAACATATTTGAATTATGTCAGCAATGTTATGTCAGAATATTATGTTTTCTCTAAAGATGTCAGTAGTTGCACCATCATCAGTGCTATCATGTGAAAGAGGCTTTTTTTTTTTTCTGTTGAAGTGTGTATACAGTTTTTGGGCCTTTCCATATATATTACCATAAACCCTATGACCAAACCAAACAGACTAAACAGTAAGATAAAGTGGAGAGGGGATGCGTGATGGCTTAGAGATTAGCATGTTTGCCTCACACTGTAAAGTTTACGAGTTGCTTGGTCTGTCCGCTGTGCTTTGATAAGCTTACTGATGCCTGGAGAGACACGCAACTCAAACACGCAAACATGTCTGCCAGAAACAGCAAAAAACAAGAGTTTTTATATGTTTGGCCAAATGCCTGGTATCATGTACATCTGCTACTACAAAGAACATAAACCATTTTAAAATGTCCTGGTGAAATCCTGAAGAACAAAGACTGAAAATTGTACAGATGTCCATCCAGATATGAACAACGAAGTGTTCGTTTGAGGGAGGGGAACAGAGGAAGAGAGAGGAAGAGTTAGCACATTAATATCAGATCAAAGAGGAGACAGGAAGGTGGTAGCATGGAAGATTTAACATGTTCACAAGGAAGAGAAAGAGAGTAGAAGTAATTTATTTTAAATCAGTTTGCACTGTCACCTTGGACCTCCAGAGTCCGAGTTCTGGTGCCTTGCGATATATTGGCTTCCCGTCCAGGGTGTGCCCCGCCTCGTACCCAACTGTAAGTCTCCTGGGATTGGATTTAGGCTCCCTGATCCTACACACATCTTCAAGGTTGGGGATTTAAACCATGCCTAATCTCTTTTAATTTGGGGTATGTGTGAGTGGAGTTTGAATAGTATACTTTTTTGGGATTCCTTTGGATATTTTCAAATGTTTCTAAATTGCCTAAAGCAAATAGGGTGCCTATGTTCTGCAATGGGTTGACACCCCACTTTCTGCCCCTAGATTCCCTTGGACATGCTTCAGGCCTCCCACACGTTACAAAACATAGGACAAATAATAAATGAATGAAATTGTAAAATAAATAAAATACAAGTGAATATTATTTAAAGTTTATTTATAGTTTTATATATGACTCTTATATGCCTCTTATAATGATAATTTAAGAATGATCTTTAATCTATATAAAATGTACTTTAATCTATATAGATTAATTTAATTTAAATTTAAAGTAAATTTACTTTATATAAAAATTTCAGTGGTTTCAATTAGTTTTCTAACTCTTTTTAGACATGACTCAAGTTCAAAAAAATTATAAAATTTTGGATGTTTTATATTCTCTGACCTAAAAATGTCCATAAGCCTTACTGTCTTTTGTCAGAGGCAGGGTGTAGGGGCAGCTATGGTACTGAAGGTGGCACCATATCACAGGCTGTGTGCTCTTGAGGTTTCATGCACATGCGTGTCTTTTCCTATGGACTCTACGTGTGTAGATCTCTCTGCCCTTTTCTCTCTCTCTCTCTCTCACACACAGACACACATTCAGACTCCTCTCTTCCTTGCACTCCTTCCCCTTTTTGCTTTGCATAGCTATGCGAGACTGCAATACCAGTGTTTAAAGTACAGCAGGGTGCTTTTTGCTTTGCTTTCCTCTTCCCTTTGCATCCCATCCTCCTCTCTCATCTATTTCTCCTGGTCTCGGCTGGAGGATGGCGGTGGTCTGGCTGAACACTAAGAAGGGGGTTGTGCAAGAGCTGCTGCGTAGACTGAGCTATGTCACTCATAACATTGGTAAGGAGTGTGTGTCTATGTGGGAGTTAACATCACATTTTCTTGTGTTGTTCTGTATTTCTTTCTTTTTTTTTTTTTGTGACGTACATTCTGTCTCTGTTAGGTATTCATCCAGAGCTCTGTTCATGAATTCAAGGGCACAGTTGTTGTTTTAAAAAATTGACGGAGAAACATATATGTATTTGTTATATAATTACAAATTTGATATGTGTTTAAAATAAAAAAATAAAAAAATAAAATGTTCCTGGGAAAAAAAACATGCCCCTTGAATTTATTCCATTTCCATGTGTTGTATGTTTTGTGGCTACAGACAACTAATGTTAACTGATAAGTGTTTTTTTTAATATTCTTTTCATGTGTGCCTTTCCGTGTGTGTGTGTGTGTGTGTGTGTGTGTGTGTGTGTGTGTGTGAGAGAGAGAGAGAGAGAGAGAGAGAGAGTAGCTAATCAAGCTCGCTGTGAGATTACAGCTCAGAATTAAATGATGTCACACTTATATTTAGATACAGGTCATTAGGGACATTTTGTTGTACCTGTAGTATATGGGAATACAGAATTGCTTTTAATAAGCTTCCAATAACTGCGTAAGTACAAATTTGGGCAAACATTTGGGGTCATGTCTAATAACAGGTTGGAAAAAATCTAGAAGTGGCTGAATCTACAGGTTCTATTTAGTCTACATTATGTCTTTCTTTCCACACTGTCAACATACTGTAAATGGATTGCTGTGATATTTACTATAGCAATTACAGTCTGGCTGAGCACTATTTTACTGGACTTGATTATTAATAGGTGACATGACATACAATCAGCCAAAGTATAGTATTGGAGTTGATTGAATTTTTTTATGTTATATAATACAGAAAATGTGTGCACCAAAGAAACTACTTCTGAAGTTTATGCTACATGGAAGTAACAAATTTTGCTTCCTAAAAAAATTTCGAGTTGTTGGAGAGATGATTTTACTGTATATGTGCCCCAAAAATGACAATTTTCAGCGTTATACTGTCTTGCTTCAAACAATAATAATAAAAATGCAAATTATTCATATTTAGTATTAACACGAAAAATTGGGGAAAAAAATGTTCCTTGAATAGTTTTTTTAGTAAAAGCTTAAAAAGCATACAATCTGTAGTGTCTGTAACCATGTCAATTCATTTTGAAATATCTTAACAATCTTAGAATAATATACTTTTTCAGGTTTATGTCTTTTCATGTGAAATCTAAATTGGCCAAGTTTCATCTGAATTAACATCATTAAAAGATTTGAATTAAAAAAGTTATAAACACTACATAAAGGGAATGAAATCATATTTAGCAAATGTGTTTCTTTTTTATCTGATAAAAATATAAATGTGTATGCATATTTATAGAAGCATTAAATATTATCAAAAATGGTGCTATATGATCCTATCTGAAAATTCACTTCATTATTTAGGTAAGACAATTTTTAGCAACAATACCAAAACAAGTTCTGACCGAATGCATAAAAAAAATGTGAAATTATATACAAGAATGCAAAATTAAAGAATATTCACTAGTGCTCTCTGATGTTTATACTCCACTTCATGCGGGTTATACCTGTGCTAAAAACACATTAGTTTAGTAAAGTCCGAGGAAAGTCACTACTTGGACAACTGCAGCATCTGTAAGTGCAAAACTATGTAAGAAAAACAAAAATAAGAACAACCAACAGCAAAAAAAACAGTAACATTAACTTAACGTGGAAAGGGCAAGTCTGTATTGTACATCAAATGTTTCTTGTTGATTAGAAACGGTATATGAATATCACAAGGAAGTTACTTATTAGAGTGAGAAGTGCTAATTTCCCCTGAATAGCTTCCTTCAGGTATTTGTATATTCATATAAATGAAATGCAAAGTTGACAGAGTAGTGCTTGGGGCAATAAAACAATGAAAATAATTGTTGGTCGTAGAAACAGAAGAAAAAAAATCCAGCCTTTTTTTTCTTAAAAAGAAGCTTGAGGAAAAGGATGATCATCGTAAAATGATTTTTAAATAGTTTATTACTTTTTCATTATTTTCCACTGATAATTAATTTCCATATAATTTCATTACATCTTTGCTTTAAAAACGTTGTACAGAATATTGATCCCTTTATTATTGCACATAACTCAGAGTTATATATACTGTACATACAATATAATTATTTCTACAAGAGATCACCACCTAAAAAAATCTTGAACAAATATGTTTTTTTTTTAGAAAACATAAACAAAAACAACAACTCAGTTTTATTTTCATGTTTGGCCCAACTTCCCAACTGGAAAAGCTACTCTTTTTCTTGAAAAGCCACGCTTAATGTAGTCTCACAGTGTTGGTGGAATCAGTAGGGGAAAATATAATTCACCTTGCAGGCAACAGAGGACTCAGTAATGACAAATTGCATCTTTAAAAATTCAGTTCTTTTTCAGCTTGAGTTCAGCATGGCAAATAATGTAAAAGCTGTGATTGAAAAGTGTTATTATTGTTACCCTTGGCCATAAGCCCTTTCTTTCACTGAAGAGGGTTCCTGCAAACAAGGGCCTAAAAACAAGCACTAGAAACACCAAACAATCCCTACTGTATGACAGTGTCTACTGTTAAAGTGAAACAGAAGTGTATATACGTAGGAAAATGTCAGTCTGCAGGAATTAATGAAAACAGCCAGTGGTCATGACTTGGTGAAATTCAATGCCACATAGAAAAGTCAACAGTGAAATGAAAAGTGTTAAAAGTGACAGATAATTGCATATTGAATCTTCATTACTATTAGTATGTTGTTTGAGGCAGAGTGGGGAAAGTACTGTGTGAGTTAGCCACTTCCTGTGGGATCCCTGCTGGAGGTGCTTTCTGGGACATAACATCGTTTGAAATCTTGTGTATGTGTGTGTGTGTGTGTGTATAGCAGGACTTGAGTACAAAACCAGACAGCACAGGCAATGCAACCAAAGCTGAGGCTTTTCCACAGTAATAGTTCAGTAAGTTCAGTGGCAGAGATGGTGGGCCTCTGGACACACAGATTGAGCTTCATGCATTTTAAGGTATTGAGGAGCATCTAAATGCATTTTTTATTAGTGTGCACCAGTTATTCTATTAGCAAGGAAGGCTAGGCAGAAGAGTTGAACAACAACATGTTACGGAAACCCAGGAAGCGGCGAGTCAAATGGCGCAGCTATGTAGAAGAGTTTCCTCTTATGACGTTAACACTGGGTCTGGGTGAGTGTTATTAAAATGCATTTACATAAAGTGGCAGTTAACCACTTTAAATGTAATACTGGTGCATGGTTAAAGAATAAAAACATGCATAAAGAAGGTGCCCATTTTTATTATTTTTCCCCAAAAAGACACTTATTCAACTTCTTGTTTAAAGAAAAATAATAATAATGGTGCCATTTCTACATCTAAGCAATTTGTCACAGTATTTTTTATGACTCTATATACCGTGGTCAGATCTCATTTTTCTTGTTAGTTTTCTTTCTCTCCCTTCCTTTTATCCTCCTATTTTGTCCTCTGTTTTTATCATTATAAAATCCCAAATCAAAAATGAAATGAATTAGGCACGATTTTCATCAAATTGATAATTTTTTTAATGCAGTAATCATTAATTATGCATTAATTAAATGCAGTCAATCAACCAAGGGTGTCTGAGGTGGTTCCTTTTTTGTCTTTTTTGACTATGCAGCGAATGAGGAGGGGATGTTTTAGTGGTGCATTAAAAAACACTATAAATCACAATTTTACCTAAAACTATGCTAAGATGAAAAAAAAAAACCCTGCTTTTAATATGCAGTTCTCAGAAGAGATATATTCTTTAGAATTGTTGTATTTTTCAAAAGATAAACCAGACAGAAAAAGTCAAGTGCTCATATGGTTCAGTAACAGATAAATGGAATACCCCATAATATCAAAGAGATATAGTTATTATATCTAATAACTTATATCTAATATAATAGGCTCTATTAAAACAGTATAAGCTTAGCAAAGGGATCTCTTATACTACCAGAGAAAATCACATGTTTAAACCATACAATTTTTATCACACCATATTTGATCATTTGCAACATATTACAAAAAACTACCTAAAAAAAAAATCATTAAGTGACTTTTGTCACTTTGAACCAAGGTTAAGCGTTAGCTTGGTTAATGTTTGATCCAAATATTATTAGCATGTCAGATAGCTAAACTAAAGAAACAAACTTTACATCTTCGCTTTACAGAATTTGTTCCACATGCGACTTCTGCATATTGATCCCTTTATTATTACTGATAACAAAAGGTTATATATCCTGTACATACAGTATCAGTAGCCCTGAGTTACGTCATTCAAGGACAAAAGTGTTGTTACAATCTCACCTAGCCATGTACAAACTAATCTTGAACAAATATGTTTTTAGAAATAAAAAGATTAATTAGATTGTTAGCATGCCATATTTGAGGTCTAAAAATATCTAAAAATAATTAAAATTAAATAAAAAAAACAGAAAAACAATAAGTGACTTGTTTTGAACCAAGGTTTTCGAACTTTGAACTTGTTTTGAACCAAGGTTAAGAGTTAGATTGGTTAGTTGTTGGTTCAAATATTATTAAAGTATCAGATACTGTAGCTAAACTAAAAAAGGAAAAACTTGATTTTGCTCATTAGCAACATTAGTCTCAGTTTCCAGTGGAAACTTGAACATGGCACATTTGTGGTAAGAGGAAAACAGCATACTTACAATTTTGCCACTGTGATTTTCTCTTTCTGTACAAGTAAATAGGAAGATAGTAAAGAGATGGACTGTGTTTAAGAGTCTGTGGTTTGCAACTTTCACCATGTTCGCCACAGACAGCACACAACATCATTTGAATGGCCTGAATTCAGCCTTTGTTATACCACTTGCGCTGATAAGATCAAACACACACACACACACACACACACACATACACACACACACACACACACACACAAACGCACAGACGTCCATTCTTTAATGACTGTCAGGAGAAAGGGTTTCCTATTATAGGGGGTGTAGCATTTAGTAAAACTGTTTTAGACATAGAGGAAGAGAGAGAGGGAGAGCAAGAGAGAGAGAGGGAGAGCGAGATTGAAGCACCTGTCTCAGGTAGCGAGTTCCCACACAAGCTGGATGTGGCTAAGTGCTGTCTCATATTAGACCATGAGAGAGAAGCTTGGAGTTACAGAACAGTCAAAAGAGATGGATGTACCACACAGACGACGAAGCGTACACATTCCCCTGAAAGAGGCAGAAAAATACCACCGCTTGACTCTCTGTTGCCGTCACCTCTACAGTAAGTTATAGAAGGACAAATGGACAGTTTTGTCCCTTTTGCATTATACTTTCCTAAGCTTTCTTATCTAATAAAGCAAATGTGTGAGCATATGTTAGAAGAGAACAAACAAGCCTTGAGTGGAAGTGAACAAGTTTTACAAGTCTGTACACACACACACAAAAAAAAGTTTTATATATTAACAATATATATTATATATTATTAAATATTAAATTGTATTTATTTTGTTTATTTTTAATTATGATTTGCGTACCTAATCTCTGCCTTTTTTAGGCTTCCTCTGTTTTTCAAGTGAGTGATTTGTCTAAAATCTTGTTTTTGTGAGTGATTTGTCTAAAATCATATCACATTATTTCTGTCACTGTTTTGTTATTTGAATGTGGTCTATGAAATATTTATCCATGAAATTTTGATAATTTGAAAATTTTGATGTTAACTTAGTATTAACTAAAAAGATTTTGATGTTAACTTAGTATTAACTAAAAAAAAATAGCTATTAAAAATAGCTTGACATAAAGCTCTCAAAACTATATTTGAAAAATATGCATATTTAGAGTTTTGAATTTTGTGGTATAATGTGTTTTGTGGTTGTGCGTCTATGAGAATAGGAAAAGGGATATGCCTGTGAGACTCACTTACTCAAGGCAGTTAACTGGGCTCTAGTGACCGCTGTAACAGTAGCTGAATGGAAGTTCTGAGCCCCTCTGTGTGTGTGTGTGTGTGTGTCCCAAGGGCATGAACCTGACTCCAAAAGCCCACCTCTGTTCTCTTGTTTCCTAATGACACCTTTGTAGTCCATGTAAATATTCAAAAATCAATGTGGTGTGTTTCAAGTCATACAGCATCTCCTTCAGTGTATGCCGGTTTTTGTCCTGAGGTGAAGGAGGGGTGGTGTTCTTTATACAGTACAATGCCCTATCTTTACCTGCTGTCTGGGGTGGTGCGTGGGAGCCCCTCTGGGCAAAATACACACTACTAAAAAAAACATACGAAAACATTCTCTCCCACATACAGTATATATACTCAGCAAAAAAAGAAACGTCCTCTGACTTACAACTGTTTTTACTTTCAGTAAACTTAATGTGTAAATATTTGTATGAACACTAAAAGAGTCAACACCATAAGACATA
>JAQMYJ010000036.1:6771015-6785297 GCA_030014305.1 Clarias laeviceps | reverse complement strand
GGTTGAAAGACACTGGTTTTACACATGATATCTAAAAAGCAATATGAAAAAGTACTATGACTGCCAAGTGGTTCAGGTCCTGTCAGCATTCAACACTTTCTCCTATACCTGCCTTGTTAAAGGTAGAGGTGCTCTAAGTTTTGCATATGATCAAAACTAAAAGTCACAATTTATTTGGTGGTAAATGGTCTACTGTCATAGTTTTATCTTAAAAAAGAAGGCAGTTATATTATGCAAATGTGCACTGAATATTTCTTGTATTGAAAATCAATATAACTAAGTGAATAATGTAGAATTTAGTATAGTTTGTCAATGCTAATCAATTGACAAATAATAGTATAATTTTATCCTTTTAGAGATATTAAAAAAAGTCGGCGCAGATACCCTGTTCAATTGTTTAGAAATACATTTCATTAAAATCAACCAAAGTAGTTCACTGTTTGTTTTCTTACTATTCTCAACTTCTTGCATATTACAATGTATATGTTAAAAGTATGGACACATGTTTGGATTTATTTTCTACATTCTAGAATAATAACGTGTAATAAAAATGTGCGAAATAACACACATGGCACACATATGAAGTAAAAGTAATGAAAAAAAAAAGTCAGTTATTTTTTTTTAAATGAAGGTCAGCCATTCTTGAATAGTTTTAGCATGAACAGTAATGTCAAGTGCATTTGCAAAACCCATCAAGCACCATGATGAAACTGGCTCTCATGAAGACCATCATAGGAAGGCAAGACCAAAACTTACCTCTGCTGCAGAAGAGAAGTTAATTTAGAGTTACCAGCCTCAGAAATCACCAATTAACAAACAGCTCGTCAGATTTAAGATGTTATGAAGGCTTTACAGATTATGAGTAGCAGACACGTCTCAATATCAACTGTTCAATGTAGATTATTGCATATTTTGGACACCTTCAGCATTGTTTAACAAAGTAATAGGAAATAAAAATCAGGAAAGATCATGAAATTAGAAAGTGTGTCCAAATGTTTGGGTGGTACTGTATATGTTGAGATCCAAGGTTTAATATAGAGTCAAGCACTATGGAAAGTCACCAAGGGATACAGTACAAACCGCTCTAATTGTAGCGATGTACCAGGTTGCGAAAAGTCTGTTGAAGGTTTAATTTTATTTCATCTATACATATACAATACATCAACAACATTCTATGACTATAAACAGACATACAGACTTTACATTAGAAGTACAGGCACAGCCATAAAACAATAGTTGCATATATGATATGCTAATTATACATGGACGTTCAGGCTCTACTCGTGCAAAGATAAAGCTGATATTTGCTTAATGTGAGGAGCATTAGACCTAACCACCATAACACCTGCACATTGGAAGTTCACTTTCATTAAAGGGCTATAACACTGTGATACAACAAAGTGGTCTATGTTTTGTGCTGCATTATGTGAAGGAGGAAAACATGAAGGTGGTTTTCTCGAAGTACTCTGGCCCCTTTTTCCTTATGAGAAATATTCTTGGAATTACTTCAATCTGTAAATAAAAAGAAGATAAACTTAAATACCATGTGCTAAATCTGCATGATTTTTCAGGACTTCAGATACCCCCAGGATGTTGAGATCCTAAAAAAGCTACATATGAAAATGGTCAGATTCTCACTCACTCACTCACCATCTGTGCCGGCTTATTCGAGTATACAGGGTAACGGGGGTCTTGGAGCCTATCCCAGGAAACTCGGGACACGAGGCCGGACAAGGTGCAAATCCATCGCATGGCACACACATGTATAGACACACAGATTCACACTACAGGCATTTTGAAAATGCCAATTAGCCTAATGTCTTTGTGGGAGAAACCAGTGTATCCGGAGGAAACCCACCAAGCACAGAGAGAACATGGAAACTCCATGCACACAGAGGTGGAAATCGAACCTAGCCGGGAATCAACTTGGACCCTGGAGGTGCAAGGCGACAGTGCTAACCACCAAGTCATCGTGCCACCAACGGGCTGATTGCACAATTTTAATTAAAAAAAACATAATGCAGAGGTTGTGGACTGGTACGAGAGATCTGGATGTGGGCCCAGAAGGTACAGTATTACATGTTTATAAATTGGCCAAAGTTCAAAGATTCTGATTTTCTGAAAATGAATCTATGGACAATCTGGAGCAGATCCCCAGTTGCTGCATATCCGTTTACATGAACTATTGTGATACAGTTATTAAGCTAATTTAGAAGGTGAGAACCAGGGATAGCATTTTTATAGATTTTTCATTTTATTTACTTAATGAATTGCTGAGTTGGGCCAACAAAACCCCTTTTTATCATTATCAGTTGTTGTATCGTTGCTTGATACAATATTGGACAAGGTCTGCTAAGGCTATTGTGGAAGAGCTCAACTTTATTATCTGAATGCCAGACCTTCTGACCAGACGTCAGCTCTTGTGGCTGAGTGGGAACAAATTCGAACCACCATATTCCAAAGCCATCTTAAAAGACATAAATTGTAAGTAGTTCCAATAAAACAGGTTCTATAGACCAAGTTTCACTTACTATCGCCTATCGTCCTTTAAGATTCTGCCACTTTCATTTCTTCATCTGCAGCATTCAGACGGCCACAGTCCTAAAAGAAAAGAGTTATAATGAAACTTTGAACGTTCTCTTCCCATGCAAGCAGAATGAAACATGGACATGTACATACAAGCTTATTTTCTTGTTCCTCTTCCTGCTCTGCAGTCACTCGATCTTCAGAGGTGAAAAATCCACGGTGCTCCATACAAGTATCCAGTGAGACCGAGCCTTTTAGCAATCCTGAGAGAGAAATATAAAGCAAGAATTTAGCAAGAAAGAAATGTGAGGATACTGAAGTGAAAGTGGAGGACAGGGTTCGTGGTGTATGAAGGTAAGTGAAAAAGAAAAGCAGGAGAAGCCATCACTGTAGCAGTCAGACAAGATCATGTGTCAGGTAGCCCATGTAGCAGACAAAGCATGCACAAGTGCTGAATCAAGGACAATACCAAAGTGGAGAAAAGCTCAGTGTGACACACATTAGATACAAACCTAAAACCACATGCTTTCCCAATACCAGCCCTAAGAGCTTGAGGATGTATACAAGTACCTTTCCTACGATTCTGAAACAGGCTCGATGTACTTAAGCGCCTGACTCCACTTAAATTGGGGTGTGACCCTGTTTCTGAGAGGAAAATAACCAATCAGAATTGCGTCATGGCTTGGCATAGTGATGCCATAACAATGATGTTCCCCATTAGGGTGCAGTTTTAAAAAAACCTTAATGTAGATGTTGTTTTAATGACAAAATCATATTTTCCTATTCAATCTGCTAAGATGATAAATGAACATGTGTGTACAGTGTGTGTGTTTGCCTGGATGTGGCACCTAAAGGTGTCGGGTCACTTTTGATATCTTGTCGCTTGGGCCTGGTGTCAGAGCTGGAGAAAGACCCTGCAGTCCACAGAAGAAAAAAACAAAACAGGATGAATAAAGGAAGCAGATCACCCACTTTTAATGTCGTTGTACTCACTTGTTGCTCTCTCTTGTGGTTTTTTGTCACCTGTGCTGCTAGGTTCATTGCCTCCTTCCTCCTCTGTCCTTTGGTTCTCAATTTCCCCATTCACATCGACAGGTCTACACATTAGAGTGAATCAATTTCATAATGTTTAAAGCCACAGTATTCTAATTTCAAAAACCTAGTTTATATTTAATAAATACAATAAAGCATTGCATTCATAGGTGTGTTTGCAAGAGTGTGTCATGTGTTAATTCATTCAATCATCACCTTTGCCACTTGTACAGGGGTCGTGGAGACCTGGACACTATGGGCACTATTTGTGAATCCAATTAGTCTAATCTTGGACTGTGAGAGGAAACCCACCAAGCACAGGGAGAACATGCAAACTCCATGCACATTGATCATTGGATATTGAAGGGTATTGGACCCTTAACCCTAGAGGTGCAAGGCCACAGTGCGAACCACTATGCCACCCTTTCACCTGATATCTTTAGTATTGTGCAAAAACTGTGATCCAGCCCTCATTTCTTCAAATTTTGCTTCCAAGACCCAGACTTTCTTGTATTTTTAATGTAGTCTTTTCAAGCTTCCTGAAGTACATTCTTGGCTCTCATTTTCAGCCCAGTTCCAATGGAAGCAGTTTCAACAGAATGTTTTTTGTTTGTTAAGACAGATAGTGACCTATGAATCATTCAAGCATAAAAATCATCTAACTTAAGGCATGAACCAGTGAGAAACAGGTGCAGATGACACATGGCCGGTGATTACTGTAGTATACTGGTGAAGCTGTATGCTGAGTGGTTAGAACAGACAAGAGGGGAAACAAGGTTGCTGCTGGGGTTGTTACTTGAACAACCAATTTTTTTATTGAATTTTAGGCACTTTAGCCTGTTGCAGTAAAACATTTGGTCCCATTTCTTTAAATTCATCTATATCATATAATTTCATATAAAGAAATGAGGGTAGCTCAAGATGTTTTGCACAGACTTATTGCACAAAACAACAAATTTGGTTGTTTTCAAGCTTAAAAATCAACAACAAAAACAACTAATTTTATACTGTAAATCCCTTCAATATGTACATTGTTTCTGATTAAATCAAGTCGGAAACAAACTTAAGATCACTTATGTAAGTTGTTTTCTTTATTAGATTTTCTAATATTTTAATATTTAAAGTGGAGTTTTCATTAATGGAGAAATTATAATGCAAGGTTTTATGCAATGTTTAGCGACAACTATGAAGTGTTTGTGAATTTGTATGCACATTCACCTTTCAGTTGAATTTTCCTCTGCAGTTAAGTTAGAAGTAGTCTTCTGCTGGCTAGCTTCTGTAAGATATGAGTAAATAAAATTGGGTCTTTTTATTTTTTAAGTGTTTATGGACTCAGTGCACTGACTCAAGTAACACATTCAAAATTCGGTGAGACAAGCATACAAGAATTCAGCGCTCTCTGAAAATAACCCTACCACAGTTCACAGTCCTACATTTTATACTCTCATATTACCTTAAACACCCTTCCCGTGTTACTGAACTTCAAGCCTTCAAACACACAGTATGACTGCTGATCAAGCCCTACTATCTGATATCACACAAATGAGGATGTTCCCTTTTGAGTCTGGTTCCTCTTATGGTTTCTTCATTCTATTGTTATCTCAAGAAGGTTTTTTTTTTTGCCACCGTCGCCCTTTGCCAGAGACATTCTGATAATTATGATTTATACATATTTCATCAACTCATTTACATTTTTAATGCTGTAAAGCTGCTTTGTGACATTGACCATTGCTAAACCACTATATATATATATATATAGTGGTTTAGCAATGGTCAATGTCACAAAGCAGCTTTACAGCATTAAAAATGTAAATGAGTTGATGAAATATGTATAAATCATAATTATCAGAATGTCTCTGGCAAAGGGCGACGGTGGCAAAAAAAAAAACCTTCTTGAGATAACAATAGAATGAAGAAACCATAAGAGGAACCAGACTCAAAAGGGAACATCCTCATTTGTGTGATATCAGATAGTAGGGCTTGATCAGCAGTCATACTGTGTGTTTGAAGGCTTGAAGTTCAGTAACACGGGAAGGGTGTTTAAGGTAATATGAGAGTATAAAATGTAGGACTGTGAACTGTGGTAGGGTTATTTTCAGAGAGCGCTGAATTCTTGTATGCTTGTCTCACCGAATTTTGAATGTGTTACTTGAGTCAGTGCACTGAGTCCATAAACACTTAAAAAATAAAAAGACCCAATTTTATTTACTCATATCTTACAGAAGCTAGCCAGCAGAAGACTACTTCTAACTTAACTGCAGAGGAAAATTCAACTGAAAGGTGAATGTGCATACAAATTCACAAACACTTCATAGTTGTCGCTAAACATTGCATAAAACCTTGCATTATAATTTCTCCATTAATGAAAACTCCACTTTAAATATTAAAATATTAGAAAATCTAATAAAGAAAACAACTTACATAAGTGATCTTAAGTTTGTTTCCGACTTGATTTAATCAGAAACAATGTACATATTGAAGGGATTTACAGTATAAAATTAGTTGTTTTTGTTGTTGATTTTTAAGCTTGAAAACAACCAAATTTGTTGTTTTGTGCAATAAGTCTGTGCAAAACATCTTGAGCTACCCTCATTTCTTTATATGAAATTATATGATATAGATGAATTTAAAGAAATGGGACCAAATGTTTTACTGCAACAGGCTAAAGTGCCTAAAATTCAATAAAAAAATTGGTTGTTCAAGTAACAACCCCAGCAGCAACCTTGTTTCCCCTCTTGTCTGTTCTAACCACTCAGCATACAGCTTCACCAGTATACTACAGTAATCACCGGCCATGTGTCATCTGCACCTGTTTCTCACTGGTTCATGCCTTAAGTTAGATGATTTTTATGCTTGAATGATTCATAGGTCACTATCTGTCTTAACAAACAAAAAACATTCTGTTGAAACTGCTTCCATTGGAACTGGGCTGAAAATGAGAGCCAAGAATGTACTTCAGGAAGCTTGAAAAGACTACATTAAAAATACAAGAAAGTCTGGGTCTTGGAAGCAAAATTTGAAGAAATGAGGGCTGGATCACAGTTTTTGCACAATACTAAAGATATCAGGTGAAAGGGTGGCATAGTGGTTCGCACTGTGGCCTTGCACCTCTAGGGTTAAGGGTCCAATACCCTTCAATATCCAATGATCAATGTGCATGGAGTTTGCATGTTCTCCCTGTGCTTGGTGGGTTTCCTCTCACAGTCCAAGATTAGACTAATTGGATTCACAAATAGTGCCCATAGTGTCCAGGTCTCCACGACCCCTGTACAAGTGGCAAAGGTGATGATTGAATGAATTAACACATGACACACTCTTGCAAACACACCTATGAATGCAATGCTTTATTGTATTTATTAAATATAAACTAGGTTTTTGAAATTAGAATACTGTGGCTTTAAACATTATGAAATTGATTCACTCTAATGTGTAGACCTGTCGATGTGAATGGGGAAATTGAGAACCAAAGGACAGAGGAGGAAGGAGGCAATGAACCTAGCAGCACAGGTGACAAAAAACCACAAGAGAGAGCAACAAGTGAGTACAACGACATTAAAAGTGGGTGATCTGCTTCCTTTATTCATCCTGTTTTGTTTTTTTCTTCTGTGGACTGCAGGGTCTTTCTCCAGCTCTGACACCAGGCCCAAGCGACAAGATATCAAAAGTGACCCGACACCTTTAGGTGCCACATCCAGGCAAACACACACACTGTACACACATGTTCATTTATCATCTTAGCAGATTGAATAGGAAAATATGATTTTGTCATTAAAACAACATCTACATTAAGGTTTTTTTAAAACTGCACCCTAATGGGGAACATCATTGTTATGGCATCACTATGCCAAGCCATGACGCAATTCTGATTGGTTATTTTCCTCTCAGAAACAGGGTCACACCCCAATTTAAGTGGAGTCAGGCGCTTAAGTACATCGAGCCTGTTTCAGAATCGTAGGAAAGGTACTTGTATACATCCTCAAGCTCTTAGGGCTGGTATTGGGAAAGCATGTGGTTTTAGGTTTGTATCTAATGTGTGTCACACTGAGCTTTTCTCCACTTTGGTATTGTCCTTGATTCAGCACTTGTGCATGCTTTGTCTGCTACATGGGCTACCTGACACATGATCTTGTCTGACTGCTACAGTGATGGCTTCTCCTGCTTTTCTTTTTCACTTACCTTCATACACCACGAACCCTGTCCTCCACTTTCACTTCAGTATCCTCACATTTCTTTCTTGCTAAATTCTTGCTTTATATTTCTCTCTCAGGATTGCTAAAAGGCTCGGTCTCACTGGATACTTGTATGGAGCACCGTGGATTTTTCACCTCTGAAGATCGAGTGACTGCAGAGCAGGAAGAGGAACAAGAAAATAAGCTTGTATGTACATGTCCATGTTTCATTCTGCTTGCATGGGAAGAGAACGTTCAAAGTTTCATTATAACTCTTTTCTTTTAGGACTGTGGCCGTCTGAATGCTGCAGATGAAGAAATGAAAGTGGCAGAATCTTAAAGGACGATAGGCGATAGTAAGTGAAACTTGGTCTATAGAACCTGTTTTATTGGAACTACTTACAATTTATGTCTTTTAAGATGGCTTTGGAATATGGTGGTTCGAATTTGTTCCCACTCAGCCACAAGAGCTGACGTCTGGTCAGAAGGTCTGGCATTCAGATAATAAAGTTGAGCTCTTCCACAATAGCCTTAGCAGACCTTGTCCAATATTGTATCAAGCAACGATACAACAACTGATAATGATAAAAAGGGGTTTTGTTGGCCCAACTCAGCAATTCATTAAGTAAATAAAATGAAAAATCTATAAAAATGCTATCCCTGGTTCTCACCTTCTAAATTAGCTTAATAACTGTATCACAATAGTTCATGTAAACGGATATGCAGCAACTGGGGATCTGCTCCAGATTGTCCATAGATTCATTTTCAGAAAATCAGAATCTTTGAACTTTGGCCAATTTATAAACATGTAATACTGTACCTTCTGGGCCCACATCCAGATCTCTCGTACCAGTCCACAACCTCTGCATTATGTTTTTTTTAATTAAAATTGTGCAATCAGCCCGTTGGTGGCACGATGACTTGGTGGTTAGCACTGTCGCCTTGCACCTCCAGGGTCCAAGTTGATTCCCGGCTAGGTTCGATTTCCACCTCTGTGTGCATGGAGTTTCCATGTTCTCTCTGTGCTTGGTGGGTTTCCTCCGGATACACTGGTTTCTCCCACAAAGACATTAGGCTAATTGGCATTTTCAAAATGCCTGTAGTGTGAATCTGTGTGTCTATACATGTGTGTGCCATGCGATGGATTTGCACCTTGTCCGGCCTCGTGTCCCGAGTTTCCTGGGATAGGCTCCAAGACCCCCGTTACCCTGTATACTCGAATAAGCCGGCACAGATGGTGAGTGAGTGAGTGAGAATCTGACCATTTTCATATGTAGCTTTTTTAGGATCTCAACATCCTGGGGGTATCTGAAGTCCTGAAAAATCATGCAGATTTAGCACATGGTATTTAAGTTTATCTTCTTTTTATTTACAGATTGAAGTAATTCCAAGAATATTTCTCATAAGGAAAAAGGGGCCAGAGTACTTCGAGAAAACCACCTTCATGTTTTCCTCCTTCACATAATGCAGCACAAAACATAGACCACTTTGTTGTATCACAGTGTTATAGCCCTTTAATGAAAGTGAACTTCCAATGTGCAGGTGTTATGGTGGTTAGGTCTAATGCTCCTCACATTAAGCAAATATCAGCTTTATCTTTGCACGAGTAGAGCCTGAACGTCCATGTATAATTAGCATATCATATATGCAACTATTGTTTTATGGCTGTGCCTGTACTTCTAATGTAAAGTCTGTATGTCTGTTTATAGTCATAGAATGTTGTTGATGTATTGTATATGTATAGATGAAATAAAATTAAACCTTCAACAGACTTTTCGCAACCTGGTACATCGCTACAATTAGAGCGGTTTGTACTGTATCCCTTGGTGACTTTCCATAGTGCTTGACTCTATATTAAACCTTGGATCTCAACATATACAGTACCACCCAAACATTTGGACACACTTTCTAATTTCATGATCTTTCCTGATTTTTATTTCCTATTACTTTGTTAAACAATGCTGAAGGTGTCCAAAATATGCAATAATCTACATTGAACAGTTGATATTGAGACGTGTCTGCTACTCATAATCTGTAAAGCCTTCATAACATCTTAAATCTGACGAGCTGTTTGTTAATTGGTGATTTCTGAGGCTGGTAACTCTAAATTAACTTCTCTTCTGCAGCAGAGGTAAGTTTTGGTCTTGCCTTCCTATGATGGTCTTCATGAGAGCCAGTTTCATCATGGTGCTTGATGGGTTTTGCAAATGCACTTGACATTACTGTTCATGCTAAAACTATTCAAGAATGGCTGACCTTCATTTAAAAAAAAATAACTGACTTTTTTTTTTCATTACTTTTACTTCATATGTGTGCCATGTGTGTTATTTCGCACATTTTTATTACACGTTATTATTCTAGAATGTAGAAAATAAATCCAAACATGTGTCCATACTTTTAACATATACATTGTAATATGCAAGAAGTTGAGAATAGTAAGAAAACAAACAGTGAACTACTTTGGTTGATTTTAATGAAATGTATTTCTAAACAATTGAACAGGGTATCTGCGCCGACTTTTTTTAATATCTCTAAAAGGATAAAATTATACTATTATTTGTCAATTGATTAGCATTGACAAACTATACTAAATTCTACATTATTCACTTAGTTATATTGATTTTCAATACAAGAAATATTCAGTGCACATTTGCATAATATAACTGCCTTCTTTTTTAAGATAAAACTATGACAGTAGACCATTTACCACCAAATAAATTGTGACTTTTAGTTTTGATCATATGCAAAACTTAGAGCACCTCTACCTTTAACAAGGCAGGTATAGGAGAAAGTGTTGAATGCTGACAGGACCTGAACCACTTGGCAGTCATAGTACTTTTTCATATTGCTTTTTAGATATCATGTGTAAAACCAGTGTCTTTCAACCTACTGTGCCAAATTTGGATGATTTATGACGATCTTCCAAATGATAGATCGTTTCAGCCAGCCATAGTATTTGTCATCCTGCAAACACTTCTCATTGGATCTACATTTACCCAAGATTGAACCTGTAAATTAAAAGCTAAACATGATAAAGATAAACATACAGGTTTAAAGGTTAAAAAGTAGGTCCATACAAACCATACAAGTACAGCTATCCACCAAAGCATGGAGTGTATGGTGCCTATTACTTGTACAAACAAACAAGTTGGGTCTTGTGGGACATAAAATACCTGTAAACCGAAACATTAAAATCGAACAGGAAATAAGCATGCTCATAATTCGGCTCAAGATTAAATTTAATACCCTTCCTAAAACTTTAAGACATTTTAGACCTTGAATATCAGACGTAAGACATTTTAAGACTATAAGGATCCACTGAAAGAACAAACTATGACTATGAAGACTGTAAAGAATTTATGTTTACCGACAATGGGAATTGCCAATGATGCAAACACCAGCTAAGGAAATAATATCTCATAATAAAAAAATAAATAAAAACTAAAGCCATTTATTTTTCCAGAGTAACCAGGGCCTATTTACAGTGCTTTAATGCAGACATGTAGAAATATTATAAATATGAATGCAGAGTAAGAATTACAGCTTTAAAAAATGTAGAAAATATCAATTGAACAAAAAGTGAATAAAAAGTGATTATAAAAACAATTATTATTTAACATCAGATAAGGTTATTCTCTTCAAGCACTGTCTTGGCATCCCTTAAGGCCTCTCTCTTTTTCTGGAGCTGCCTTTCTTGGTCATTCAAATCTGCAAAAGAGATTTTATCAGTGAATAATCTGATAAGTGTTAGACAAGGATATACAGTGGAACCTTGGACTGTGAGCATAATTCGTTCCAGAAGCGTGTTCGTACATCAGAACACTCGTAAAACTCGAAATAATGGAAACTCAAATTATTTGTTCCACAACCCAAAAAAATAAATATATAAAAATTGTTAATACAAAATATAAAGTAAAAATTAAGTAAAGTAAACTTTACCTTTGAAAAAGTTTCCGTTAGTGTTTGTGCGCGCACGCCTGTGTATGTGTGTGTTTATGCGTGCATGCGCTGTGTGTTCTTATGTGCTCTCTTATTTGAGAGGAAGGAGGACTATGTGGGACGATTTTTACACACACACACACACACACACACACACACACACACACTGCGGAAAGGAAACACTGACTCATCAGGAAAATTAACAAGAAACCTTGCTAATGACCCTCGAGTGCACGTACACTAACGGAATCACTGCTTTAATTAAAAAATAACCTGAACTTTACCTTTGAAAAGAACTGCGACAGAGCAGTGTTTCTGTTAGAGAGTGTGTATGTGTGTGTGAAGGCGAGAGGAGGAGGGAAGGGGCACAGTATCCAATGATGCGCACACACACACACACACACTAACAGAATCAGTGCAGTCTGAGAGAGAGAGAGAGAAAGAAAATGTATCTTTAACCTCTCTCACTTGCTTTAGCTTTACACACACGCACACACGTGTGTTTTAATAAACAGTACGCGTATGCATGAATTGACGACTTTCACACAGACACACACACACACATATATATATATATATATATACAAACACAAAATAAAAGATTCTTTACATGCACACACGTGGTCACACTGAACACAGTATCACTACATTGAACACAGTTGTGATCACATGAGGCTCGGCGTCAAAACAAGAAGCGTATGCGTGATACCTGATACTCAAAATTTATTACAAATTTTTGCTCGTCTTGCGGAACACAAACCGGGTTACTCGTAATCCGAGGTTCCACTGTATAGGTAAAACATTTTTTTAAATGTATGCACAGCAAACCTTGCTCTAGTTGTTTGTATATTGAAGGGAGTCTCCCTGATGCCTGCAGTATCCTGAGAGAGACAGCATAGTCTGTGGAGTCACAGTAACAAGACACGCTCTTTGATATGAAAATGAATGTGCATAAATTAGATAATACGACTTGAATAAAAAACATTAACAAAGAGATAGGGTCTGTTCTTACCCTGTTGTGTGGCATGCTGATTCTGCACCTTTTCAGCCAAACCAGTGAGCTGACGTGTGAGCTCTGTGAATATGGCTTCTGTGCAGCCCATCTCATTACACCTCCTCCAGAAGAGGGAGGCACTCGTGTCCGACACATCCGCACGACCAATAGGTTGAGCGACCTGAACGTGCGCCGTGGAGCACCCTGCTGGTGCAGTTAGGTCTAGGGGATGATCATGAGATCCTGGTAGCTTATCTGCCATTTGTAAAGGTGGTACGTTCGGTATGGACAATGTTTTTCTTCGTCAATGTCAAAGAATTCTTTCTTTATGACAGTGAATGACTCACCAATGGTAAATGGTGGAGGGGAGGCAGGCACTGGTAGGTTTGGTAGCTCTGTGATCTTGTCTATTGCTTTTCCACAGACAGACTGATCCAACTTACTCAAAGGTGTTTCCCCTTCCCTTGGTGCATCAGGGGAACAGGGGTCGGGGCTGTTCTCTGTAACTTAGAGTGTTCGGAAAATTCATAATATTACCAAAATTGTTTAGAACCAATCTGGCCAAAAAGCATTATAAGCACACTTGTATAGTTAAGAGTCACCTGATTCGATAGAAGGTCCTGAATCTGCAATGACAGTGAATTGTATATTGTCCTGCCGGAACTCTGTTGGTAATAGACTCGGGGAATCAAGATCCTGAGAGAGAGATTAAGAAACATAAAATATCTGTTGGGAACCAAAGTGTGCAGGACATGGCACATATACAACATGTTAGCTTTAGTAAAAAGCTGTGTGGGGATTGTTCTAATCAGGTCTGTGCAGGTGCATTTACCGAATCTCTATATGCTTCATCTTCAGCATCATCACCATTTGGAGCACGAACAACTTCTGCACGAAAATGAATACAACCAACCAGTGCTTCAGTATAGAGTAAAAGGAGATTTTTTTCATTTACTGTATATAATTACTAATTAATTTTGAGTTTGTATGTATACACACACATACACACACACACAGGGCTTCATTTATCAAGCTAGATACAAACAAATTTATTTGCAAATTATTCACAAAAGCATTTATACAAGAAACATGTTTCTCACATCTCGTACATTTGTAAAAATGTTTGTATCCTACTCATACTTCTGAGTGTGTGAGAATTTAAACACAAGAAGACTACACATCATGACCTGAATGACTTTACCTCACATCATTTGCACAGATTACTGAACTTTATTTCATGGATTAGTTCAATAACTTACTGATTTACAGCTTTGAGCAGACACCCAGATCCAGATTAAATTATAAGAAAGCTTTCCAGTTTCTAACAAAAACATCCTAATGCTATTTATAGATTAAATGCTAATTTGGGGCGAGGCAGTAACAGTAATAATAATAATAATAATAATAATAATAACCATAATAGGAGCAGTGGTGGCTCAGGTGATTGGGGCACTGAGTTGCTGATAGGAAGGTTGGGGTTTGAACTAGAGACCTGCGCGGGACGGATTTTTCAGTCCCGCTCCCGCCCGCTCCTGCAAGATTCTGTCCCGCCCGCAAAAATATATATTATTTTCTCCCGCTCCCGCCCGCAGTATTCAAGTTTTGTCCCGCTCCCGCCCGCA
>JAQMYJ010000036.1:6760283-6770915 GCA_030014305.1 Clarias laeviceps | reverse complement strand
TCACCCATCAAATCTTGTCCCGCGCCGCACTTGGTGCGCTGGGTCCCGCGGTACTCCCGCGGGAGTGCAGGTCTCTAGTTTGAACTCCACCACCATTCGGTCACCACTGTTGGGTCCTTGGGCAAGACCCCTAATATCAGATCAATTGATCTCATATGGTGACCCCTCAAATGCCTCCGTCAAAGGAAGGTTTAGTGTACAAGTTATTATTAATAATTTAGGTTATTAAATATTTTTATTGGTATTAAAGTGGGTCCAACTTCAAGAGTTCCCGGAAAAAAACACCACCAGCTTCACAAAACTAACTACTGTTACCTTGTCTAGGCTCTTTACTGTCCCTCCTGTAGAAGATAAGATGTTTGTGTCATTTTTACAGAAAAAGGTTGAAAATATGAAAATATATTTTTTATTTTTGAGTAATTCTGATCCCTACCTTGTATTTTCAGAGTCAGGTGTTGGCTCCTAAGAGACAATAAACACTGCTATGAGACTGTATATTCATAACAATATGTTTTCACTTTTATAGATCAAAGTTGTTTACTACTGTAATTTGAATGCCCCTTTTAATAAACAAATAAACAAAAAACAAATGAAAAGGGTGACTACTGTAAACCTACACATCTCGGCGTAAATATTCTTGCCACATTCAATGTGTTTCAGTAATCTCTTAGTTGCATACTTTAAACTTAAGTTCATTTACTATAGTCTTTTATCTCATAGCAAGATGCAGTTTTTTTTTGTATTGAGGACAAAAAGCTTTTAATTTTACCATTTGACAATGCGTTCAAAACTAATGTATAAGTGGTGAATAACAATTTAATTGCAACCTTGAATGTAGTCTGAGACTGTACCTTATTCTGCATCTGACATGTGTTATCCTCCAAATCCGATGTCCTGAGGTCTTGACTTTCATCTGATAAAAATAAAAGAGTTAATTTCTTGCCATCAAACTTTCACTTTCAGGTCAATTAAGGATTGGGTTGTTACAATTAGCATAATCATCATACAACCAAGCATTAGGAGGACATTCTGAATTAGCACGTACAAATTACCTGAGTCAAAAGAATATTTCAGATGTTTCCTCTTCCTATTTTGGGATCTTAAAGACATAAAATCAAAAGAAGGGTGATGTGATCAACATTTGAGACAAAAGAATAATAAGAAAAGAAAACTCTATATAAAAACATAAATAGACTCAAATATTCACCTTCTTTTCGGTGTTTCACAATCATTCTATAATCAGAAAGAGTTGAAAATAATGTAAATCTCAATAATAAGACTGACTAATTTTAATAGAAATTTAAATATACTGTACATAAAACATGAGAGATCTGGTTTGGTTAAAAAAGAAGTTCCAGACACTGTATTTATTTTGAATTTGACTTACAGGTGACCATAGTCATAGGACTATCCAAAACCAGGCCAAGAAGTCCATCACACATTATTATATTAAATGTGAAATACTTTTTCTTTTTTATAAAACATGTCATATGAACATGCAAATTCATTCAGTAAAGTAAGGGGAAGTAGGTAGTGGCCAGGCCTCTAACATGTTTGCTTTGTTAATCATTTGTTTCAAAATATGCTCTTATTAGTTTTATTGTAACCTTCCATTATATTAACATACTCCTGTGATAAACAGAGATGATGCTGGACTGATCTCAGTGAGCACAGGGATAAATAGGGGGAAGCAAAGGAGTATTAACGCTTAATTTGAGAATTAATTGGATGAGATATAAAACATGAAAAACTGGAAATGTCTAAGACACCTAATATTAATATTGGTAATACTTTAATAAACAAGAACACATTTCAGCAGGACTTTACCTTGATGTTTTGTATCAAAAGATCAAGTGCACAACCTGCACTTTAGTATTAACCTGTAGCCCTAATATTAAAAATTATATACATTTGAGATTTCATCAGAGGAATCTCATGCAAAATATTATTTATATAAAATGTTTGTAAGTGTAATAATGTCCATTTCCATTACCTTTACTGGCAAAAATTTTAATTCTGGCAAACTACCAGTAAGACTGGAAAACATTCTGATTAAACAAGTATTTACAATTATGCACAGTAAGGTTACATTCCTTTGTCAGTAAAAGAAAAACAAAGATGGAACTATAATAATTCCACTGTGATTTGACAGGATCGCATACTTCTTGTACAAGTCAAAAAACAAGAAACAAACCAAGAAACAAACCAGTTGGAAAAGCAGGTCAAGTGGATTTTGCAGCTTGGTTGAAGATGACACCATAGAACAGCTGGGCTTAACAGGGGAGGTACAGCTGGGCTGAGAAGGAAATTAAAATCTTCTTAGAACTAGTAGAAGTCTTTGTCACATATACATTACAGTACTTTGAAAATGTTTCTTCTCATATCCCAGATAGAAAGCTGAGTGCAGAGTCAGCCATGATACAGTGCCACTGGAGCAGACAAGGTTAAGGGTCTCGTGCAAGGGGCAACAGACGCAGCTTGGCGGAGATGGGGCTTCAAGAACCTACCTTCTTCTTAGTTTCAAGCAGAATAGGAGGTCACCAGCTGTCTACTGTATGCAACTGCTTTAAGACTCTTTAATATTTAAGAAAATCAATTGATTCAATCCAGAGGTCAATAAAATAAGGACAGGTAGTTTTTGTGTCCAGTTTGCATTAGTTTCTGCCATTATTTTTCTAGACCCCCTTAAGAACTGAGATAACAAATTTATGTCTCACACTCTTGCATTTTGTTCGACCACCTTATTTACATGTGAAAATGGTTCCTCATGCTCCCAGAACCACCTGTTCTTCACTGCTTGAGTCCTGGAACATGCTCGTGCCATAAGACAAGAAAGGAATATCACAGATGGGATAGGGATAACCTGGTCATTAAGTACATTCAGCTGACATCATTTTATTGCCACATAAGGTTGCATTGTACAGTGGGCACTATGCATGATGGGTTCTTTGTTTCTGACTTTTCATAATAAACACTGATTAAGCCAAAAGGTCAAGCAGCAGACAACAAAGCTACAGACTGGTAGAGAGTGGAATCCATACTCTCTACTGACAAGGATGACTGCAAACTCATTCAAAGGTCACTCAACAATTGTAGGATGACAATAAGTGCCCTTCAAAAACAGTGGCCAACTGAAGCTGTGGTAAAGTGCAGAGAGATGAGGGTTTGAAACATGTTCTTAGACGCGAGGCTGAATTAAGGCAAAGGAGGAAAAAAGCTGCTTATCAATGAGAAGCAAAGAGGAGCAATGCCGAGGTATGCAAACAACCACAGAAATGAGGTTTTAGAGAACTGGAGTAAAGTCATCTTCTGTGATGAGTCTAATTTTCAGCTTTGGCCAATACCTGGTCATCATATAGATCTAGAGAGGTCTATAAGCCGCAGTGTCCCACGCACCAACAGTGAAATGTGGAGGAGGGGTGCTTTAGCAAGTCTGGAATCAGGAAGATTTGTCTTTGTGAAGGATGCATGAATAAAGCCAAGTTAAAGGTTACATGCTATCCTGAATGAAATTTGTGGTTCCCCAACTTGTTTTTTCCAAAGGTAGGATGCTCCATGCCACACAGGCTCATCAATCAAGATATGGATGTAGGACCGCTAAATTTACATCCCTGCCATGGCCAGCCCAATCTCCAAAATCCCATCGAAAATGATAGGAAAATGAATGTCATGTAAAGGAAGCTGTATTTGGGCTGCTTAAACTCTTGTGCCAAGAGTGTATAAAGTAACAGCGATATAAAAGACTGGTGGCGATCATTAAAGTTTTGGATTGCAAATTCAATTCAATTCAATTTTATTCATATAATGCTTTTAGCAATGATCATTGTTGCAAAGCATCTTTACAGAACAATTAGGGAAATAAATGAGAAATGTGTGAGAAAATATGAATAAATCAAAATTTGAGATTGACTTGATTTGAGAATTTGAAATTATGAGATTGTCCAAATTGGGGTTATTCCGCCAAATACTGATATCTTAATTTTCCTTAGTTGAACTTGTCTTCTTTGACATTCAAGATCTGCAAACATTGCAACTTTTAGTTATTTTTACCTTTTTTATCATCTTTAAAAGAATTCCTACAAGTTCTCGTCATGTCCATATTTGCTGACATGATTATGTGTAGCTTGTTGAATTAGTGACTTGGTTAGATAGATACTGCATATTGTAATCTGACCTCAGAACCACAGATCATTGATGCTAGATGGACAAAAAACACTATCGAAATAAGTATTCTACTGCAATGCTTAATTTGCCTTCCATGTTAGCGCAATTAATATGTCCAAATTGATTTGTAGCACTTCCCCTTATCCTACTGAAATTCACCTACTCTACCTGTAGGTACTTTTTAGAGGGTGAGAGGAAAGCAGAGAAGTCTGAGTAGACTAACATAGCCAAGGGGAGTTTCCACATTGTTACCCTGTTTGACAGGATTCAAAATGATGATGTTTGACGAATACATGTGGCACGAAGCAATATCTATAGACAGTTTCAATTAACTATCCATTTTATAATATGAGCCTAAACTTGGCAATCAGCAGGTTACCAATGATGTCCTGACAGCCAGTTAAAAAGCTAAAGGACTGAACATTTGTCTAGAGACAATTGGACCTGTAAATATTACATTAAAAAAAACGTGTTTATTTACATGATTTAACAATCAGTTTGGTTTCTGTCACTGCTATTAGAATTGATAGCACTATCATAATTTCTATGTAAAGGGTGTCAGAAGTGTAATACTGGATGTACAAGCATGTGTGTATTGTTTACCTCAGATCCCCCACGACTGTTTTCCTGCTCACTTGTGTCAGGCGAAGTAGATGGATCTTTAGGGTCTCCTTTTTTGAAAAAAAATAAAAATAATAATAATAATCATGTCATACCTGAAGATACAGTACAGTACTTCATGTAAATGTGTATCATTGGTATGTTTATTCATTACTTCGACATGATGTGTTGTGATCACGATTTGTCTAAAGCTTGAAGCTTTAAACATTAAGACCTCACTTTAACCGTGATTAAATTAAAACTTATATTCACAGAACATAATTCATATTACTTTAAAAACAAAAAAAGTCACTTACCAACATTGTTGGTGCCTCGATTATGCTTTTCACAATATAACCTGAAGGAAATAAATATTTTCTTTCTATATTATAGCTACCTACATAATAATTAGTAAAACAGGATTTAGTTTAAGTGAGCCAGCAAGCATGTCTGTTATGAGGTTGGTGGTTTCTTACGTGTAGGTTCCTTCGCTTGGATTCTCCTCAGGTATTGCCTTAGCTTTTTGGACGCACGGGTAATGGTACGAGCGCTTACAGGATTTAATCTCACACCCAGCTGTAGCTCCATTTTTCTTACAGTAAGAGCATTTCTGTGTATAAAAAGATCATTTTACAGTAAACATCTACATATTATAATAGATAGAAATACATAATCGATCTGTACTTAAGGGCCACTTTATTAGGTACACCTTCTGTATGGGTCACATATACAGTAGGTGAGCAACTTTGCTGGGGTTTAACTAAAGTTAAAGTACAGATAATTTCAGTACTTTCCTAATAAAAGTAGTTAGCTGATGTAGTTATTAAATGCATGTTTTTAATATTATAATCAATTATATCATGTACGTGAGAGAGAATGACAAAAAAGAGAGAGAATCATACCAGTTTTTTTCCTCTTCTGCACTCATTTCTCACATCCTCTACGTCAAAGCCGAACAGGTCATCAAAGGTGGGAGAGCTTTTACAGTAGATTCCAGATGCAAATAGCTAAGAGAGACAGACAGAGATGAAAACACATAATCAATAAAAAGTCAGCTGATGACCTGAATGTACTGAATGACAAGGGTATCACATCAGTGGATAGTTCTTCCCCGATGGGACAGGCATATTCCAGGACTCTCATTGTTAACCAGTGGTTCTGGTAGCATAAGGAATCATTTTCAAACACAAACTCTCCACCACATTGTGGGCTGTAATCAAAGCTAAAGCTAAAGGTGGTTGAATGAAATCTTATTGTGTGACATTTTTGGCCACGGAGTGTATTAACCTCAGAAGACAAGGACAGACACTATCTACGTTTACATGGACAATATTTCTGCAATCTGTGTAAAATCACTGCAAATGGAGATTCCAGCTTAACCTTTTACATGGAGGGTGATAAGATAAAATGCTCACATGCACAAAAGACTTAATCGGGATGTAAATCTTTTAATATTCGTAATGTGGTTCTGATCACTGTGAAGCATTTAATCCGCTGGAAATATATCCAATATTGAGGTTAGGCTTCCCTTCTTTTCTGACAAATCTGCCTTCTGTGTTACGATTTGTTACAAGAATTCAGTCTCATCTATTGGTTAGATGTTTTAGATTTGGAACTTTTTAGTTGCTTTGTGAAATGTTAGCCAATCAGTGCCACTTGCTCTGACTTAGTGTGAGAGAGCTGTTCTCAAAGAGTTTACCAATCAGAAATGGATGCAAAATTTTCTTCACCTAATGTTACCCCCAGCAAACATGCACAGAAGGAATATGTTTAACCCAGCAAGAGAGATGACGGCATGGTGTCTTAGTGGTGCGTACTGTCGCCTTGCACCTCCAGCGACTAGGTTCGATTCCTGCCTCGGAGTCTGTGTGTGAAGTTTGCGTATGTATGCTTGGTGGGTTACCTCCAACAGTTCTAAGTCACGCAAATTAGACTTACTAGTGTTGCCAAATTGCACGCAGTGTGTCAATGCATGTTTGACTGGAACTCCTACCATGGTCGTAAAAATGGGAATAAATACATGTACAATGTTCATCATTGGCCTCTACGGTCCCTAGTTGGTCTACTAGTTGGACTAGGTTACACAGATGGACGACGGAATAAGAGAGATGTGATTGCATCAAGACTTTCCATAGCTAATATTTACCTATTATGCAAATTATTAAAGGTTTACACAAACAAAATAATAACTAAACAAGTTTAAAATATTAAAAATCCAGTGCACATTAGTTGAGACTAATCATGAATTCAGCTGATGTGGCTGAGATTGTGGAACTAATATCTCAGAGCCAGGGTTCTTCTTAGACGTAAAATAAAAAGAAACATGCAAGTTTTCAGAACTTACCAGACAGTTCTGATGGGCTGCCACGCTCTGTTTACATGACAGGGGGCCTGTAATATCGGTTTCATCCCCGCTGTTACACAGAACACAGCACAGCTGTGAGGAAAGACACGTCCGCTCTTCGGGTCGCATTGCAGTAACACAATAAACTCCTTCTAATGTCTCACACCGAGCAGGAAAACAGCTTTCGCTTTCCAGCAAGCGCACGCGAAGTTTCGTTTTCTCGGTAAGAGCACGCGAGCCTTCGCAACACTGCCCCGCCTAGGACTGTTTAAAAAAACAACATCCCGTGTTTATATGTCCGTTACAAAAGAAACAAAATAAACGTACCAATTGTAATAATAAAAAAAAAACTTTTTTTTTTAAATACAAAAAAATGAACACAAACAAACAAACATCTGCAATAAAGCAGAAGATGAAGCGTATAATCCGGTTGCCATATCTACGTAGTGAACCCTATTGGCCAATCACAAAGCCGGAAGTGAAAACACGCCCCTCCCCCCGGAGTTTAAACATCAGAGGCGTTGTACTGTACTGACTAAGTACCTGATGTCTGACATTTATTACACAAAATCTGTACTAGGTAGAGTTTTGTTTATGTATTTATGTATTTATTTTGCAAACTATATAGACAAAAGAATCTATTCATTGTCACAATATTTATATCTAGCATAGTTTTTCTGATATAATTGCTGTTCTGTTTGTAATACTGTATATAGTGCTGTGAAAAAGTATTTGAATTAATTTTTATTTTTTGGTATATTTGTCACACTTACCTGTAAACGATACAGATTATCAAACAAGTTTTACTATTACACAAAGATAACCCAAGTAAATACAAAATGCAGTTTAACATGATGTTTTAAATAATTAAGACAATTCTGAAAAGAAGATCGGGCTAAAATTTCTCCATAGTGATGTGAAAGAACCATTGCCGGTTATTACAAATACTTGATTGCAGTTGTTGCCACCAAGGGTGGCGTTAAGGATGGACTGGGACCAAAAAGCCGCCCTGGACTTCCTGGCCCACAGCTGCCCACCAGATCCCACATCATAATACATTGGCTCATTAATGTGGATACTAATCTTTAACACCACTTACTAGTATAAAAATATAACGCAATAAATAAATAAATGCTATTTATACATATTATTTGAAGTATCAGTGAACATATATTGGTTCATATTTGTAAAACAAAAAAAAAACAAAGGAAAGAACATTAAGACAAACATATAAAACTATAAAGACAATATTTTAGCTGGTCGGGGGGATCATCTTGATGCAGTGTAAGATGTAAGATATACGATGGTTATGACGAACCAGTGCCTGCTGTTGACCAACACCTCTCCCCTTCTCTACCCAAGCCGAGTGATATGGATGGCAAACAAACTAAACAGGTAAGCTTGGAATAAAATTAGTAGCAGCATTAGCTCATGATAGTAATTATGCTGGTAGTCAATATTCATTAAAAATAATGTTTCTCAGCATTATTTCAAATTAATATTGACTATCATAATAATTAAAATGAGTAACTAGTTTACTAGTGCAAACTAATTCTGGTTCATCATCACTGACCCTGCTGCTGGATCCAGCCTCGTAACCGTAACCGGTAAGCCTTAACCGTACTGTAATTCTACTCACGGCACTGGGTGGCATAACCAGTTATTAGATTTAGAGTCAATTACTTTTTCACTTAGGGCCAGGCATTTTTGGACAGCCTTTTTCCCTTAATAAATTATATTAAAAAAATATTTTGTATTTATTCAGGCTGACTTTGTGTAATATTAAAATTAGCTTGTTGATCTCAATCATTTACCAATTATAAACTGATGTGTTGTAAAAATGTTAAAAGGTAGTATTCACACACTATGCTGTATATAGGGACTTCTGGTTTTCAAACAGTGTAATTGCATTTTATGGATATTTATTTAATGATGATTTTTATGGACTTTTTTTTTTAACCCTCCAAAATGTTGTAAACAAACAGAACATGTTTAGTTTGACATATAACCCACAATTTGCAAACGTAAAACATTTTATACTACAACCTTACTTGTAAGATACTTACACAAAATTACTGATTTGTCCTTGCTCAAACAGCAGGTGGCGCTACTACATACAGGTAGCTCCCATAGATGAGGCTCCCCAGAACCCTCAAAGTGCAAGGACATGTAAGATGTTGCAGTACTAAGCAAATGATTATTCTTTGTAGGCATATTTGTAACTGTAGGTTTACCTGTAACCCTAGTTGCACTGTATGTGGTAGAAACAGCAGCACTGTCAACATGGTGTGTGAATTCTGGTTTTTGCAATTTCTACAGCACAACATCAGTTTATAGTTGGTCTCATATAGAGAATGGATTTTCTTTCTCCATTTTCTTATAATTTGTATGTTTCTACTTGGTGATGGGGACATTACATTTTGGCGTACCTATGTGTCCCTGCTTCTCTCTGTCCCTCTGTTCTTAAAATATATTTTAATTCAATTTCAATTCAATTCAATTCAATTTTATTTGTATAGCACCTTTAACAATTGACATTTTAAGAACAATTGATTGATTTTTAAAAAATAGAATTTTCATTGTAACTAGACGATGAAGTGATGTTTGTAAACCCTTTGACACTTGCAGTGAAGCATAACTAGTTAGCATAACTAACCCTCCTATTTTTGTCCAGGCTTGGGTGAGCACTAAGCAACCTCAATCGCTAGGTGTGGGGCATTGTTCGGCATGAAAACCTGGGCTATTCACATGCCAATGACAATCCTTTTGCTGAGCCACCAGGTATTAACTTTTGGCATGATTTAGCTAAACTCTGATGGCCATTCAAGGCCCTCAGTTGTATGTAATCAAGCCTGATGCACAGCTGTATGCCTACCAGCTTGGGTGGTTCTGGCTCACTTTCAGTACAAAACCAATAAACACTTGAAGACTCTCCAAGTGCATTGTTGATGTGCCAACAGTAACAGCTCAATTAAAGCCACTCATTTGTGACTTGACCCTGCCTCAACTCAAACAACAGTTTCATCTAAATACTGTCCTAATCAGTCTCCACCACATCACACACACACAGCTGGCAGGCCCTGGACTCGCCATGACTTTGTATGTCAACACTGATGTGGAAAAACTCCTCCACTAGACAGTTGCCATAAATGTTTAATATACAGGGACCTGGCACAATTTTTGCAGGCAGAAATTGTCAGACAATATTCATCTTGTGCATCTACTGTACATGACTGTTTCACATCAATGAATCTGTGTGATGCTCACTTCCATCATCACCCTCATGCCATGACAAGGTGCAGATCAAAACACTTGCCAACGAGATGTGAGTGGGCTGCTACAGCATAACTTGGTTGCAAGGATGAAGGAATCGTTGGCTGTAGGCATAACAGTGGCTCCCTTGGTATCTTGGCAGCCTTCTAAGCTTTTCTCTAATCCTTTTATAAGTATTAATTCAATTCAATTCAATTTTATTTATATAGCGCTTTTAACAATGGTCATTGTCTCAAAGCAGCTTCACAAAA
>JAQMYJ010000036.1:6738062-6760183 GCA_030014305.1 Clarias laeviceps | reverse complement strand
CCGTCTGATCAATTCTACATGTAGTCTCTCTTCAGGATACCACCCCCAGACTAACGGTCAGATGGAGCGGACCAACCGGTTAGTATCGTGATACCATGTCTAATATGCACTCCTCATGATGTGAGTTTAGCGATCATCATGTAACTTCCCAGCTGGCCATGGACAAGCTGCAATCTTAGGCAACTAGAAAAACATAGAAACAATAATGTACTGTACTGTACTGTGTAAAAGTCTTGAGGCATCCCTCATTACTTTCGTATTTTGCTTCCAAAGAGCCAGACTTTATTCTTGATTTTAATTTAGTCATGAGGAATAGTTCCTTGCTCCAAGCTTCTTGAATTATTTCTTTGGCTCTCGTTTTCAGTCCAGTCCCTGTACCTAAACAGTTCCAGTCTTCATTACACTTCCAAATGTACAGGTCTGCAGCAAATATGGAACTTTGTGACAACTGATAATGACATGTTACTGATGTGCCAGTCAATCTGGCAAAAAAATATCAGCACAAACAGAAATCACCTTGCTGGATGAGAATTGATAGTGCTAATATGCTTGCTACAATAATTAATATAGTTTAATAGATAAAAAATACCCAAAATAATTTGGATTAACAATAGTGTGTATGGTAAAAAATAAATTATTATTATTATTATTTATGAATGAAGGTGTCTTTTTAATTCCAGCTAAAACCAGCAGAAGTATAACAAAATAAATCTGAAACAAACAACAAGAACCAAAATGAGAGATAAGAGGATGAGAAACATGGAATGCATGAGGGGAATACTTGAGTGGTGGTAAAAGAAACTGAATGGATGAATGGATGAATGAATTGATAAATAAAGATTGGATACACTCCACATAATGTCCAATAAAAATGCTTTTTAGTTTCACATAACATTGTTTTCTGATATTTATATAAATAGATACGTCAATTGTTATAAAGGAGGCATAATTCTGACATTTAACCATTTAAGGCAAATATCAATAAAATAAAAGTTTATTATTAATCAGGATATAGGTACTGCCATGACAGATGAATTCCTTAACATTCCCTCCTCCTGATTTTCATGTGCTTGTACTGGGAAAAAAAAATCATGTGCACAAATGGCTTACTTGGTGCCCCCCTTCACCAGGAGGTTAATGTGACATTGAGGTTTTGACACTGTGACCTCTCTTTTTCATACTCAATAACCATTATGAGACCTCATTTGCATGCTAACTGTCATTCTTCACTCTTCAGTCGATCTCTCCTTGTCACTACTGCTTTGTTACACACACAATCAGTGCTATCCTGAAAGGCTTAGCTTCACCCGCCTTACTTTCTATAACAAGGAGAATAAAGATGCCATGTAGATCTTGACAACACTAAAAAGGGCTTAACACAAGTAGACAACTGAAACAGAAACAACCAGGAACATTCACAAGAATGAACATTGTGCACTGACACCAAGACAAAGAACATGGAAAGAAGTGGACTGACCTTGAGACCATCTGCTGTTCCAACTGCCTCTCTTTCTGTCTTTATCTATCTGTTTGGTCATTAAACTTCTGCTCTTGCTGACAAAACCAGATGTGGCTTCCCATAATGTACATTATCTCAGTAGTAAAACCTTCAAAGACAAAGATTTAAAGACAAAGGCAAACCCTTAAAGTCACGATACTAAATGTAGCCATGATTATATTATGACTTTTTTTTTTTTTTTTTTAAAGTACACTACATGGAATCATAAATTACAATTAACAGTCTCTCCACCAGTGATTCAACAAGGATTTTCAACTAATGGATCACAATCCAAATGCTTACCTGGCAAAAATATTGCAGTGGAATATGAAAGAAAAAAAACAACAAATATACACAACAAACTTCCACCTCGACCAGCAAAAAAAAAGAAAAAAAAAAGGCTGTAGCAAAAGAAATAATCGTCCAACAAATTGAATGTTGTTTAGCAATCATTCTTTTGTTATTTGTTTTGGTAATTAAACATTGTAGTGGACATGCATTTTAAGTAAATTAATTTCTTTTAGTCAGTTCATTAAGGACAAAAATATTTTTGCATCTTTTTATTCATTGACTCATTTTTAATTCTTATGTTCTTGTCTGATTAAACAGAATATTTAAAGACACCTGGACAGAAAATATGTGTTTATTCTTCATTTAAAGTTCCAATTGTATGTGTCTACTTCATTCATAGTGGCACTAAAGGCAGTAAGGTATCTATATAGTCATGTTGGCTTTTTTTAACTGGAATGTTTTATCTGGAAGCAAGGAATTTTATTAACTTTAACTTTAAATTTTTGTCTAAAGAGTATTACTATACAATGGACAGCAGGAGGAGCCAGAGACTCACCTATGTTCTTACCAGTTTCATGTTGCACACTCTGCTTGTTAAATATACCTGGAAATCCTCCACTACAATCCCTGTTTTAAACTGTGTGGTATTAGAGAATTTTCAGGTACGTTTAATGAACAGAGTGCTCACCTGAGAACTGTTAACTGGAGAATTGCTGATTGATCCTAAACTGTGAAATTTTACCCATTTACATATATTTTACCCATTACCTGGAAACTTGGGAATTCTGTATAAAAGGACTTTCATTATCACATGGTAAGGTAGCAATTCCATCATGCTAGATTTATAAATTACTTATGACTTAAGTCAAGTTTTAACAGATTTAATCATCCTATATGGGGTTTTTGATTTACTGCATTAAAGAAGATCCTCTGGGGTTGAATAGTAGTACAACATACAATAATTATGTATGTTAATTTTGGGTGTTCCAGGTTTTCAAAATATATACACAAAACACCTAATATTTGGTTGAAAGTCCCATAGTAGGTTCCACATTTAGCTTCAGCATACTTCCAGGAAAATAATGGATGGCAATTTCACCAATGCTCATGGCAGAACTGGTAGTGTTTAATATTTTGTTGGACAATTGGTCAGAAAAAGGACAGTCTACATTTTTTTTTCTAGGGTTAAAACCTTCAATCCAGGATGGGAGAAGTTATCCCTTCCATAAACAGCTTTGAGATGCGACCAATATTGTCCTGTTGGAACACTCATTTTTGTCCCTCAAAGTTTTGTTTAGCTGATGATTTTGTAGTTATGCTGAAGAATTCTGAGGTAGTCATCCTTATTGCTTATACAGGTACCATCACCTTTGTGCAATGCACCGGTTCCACTGGCAGCAAAATACTGTATGATGCTACAAAGTGTTCTTGAGGTTGAATGTGTCCTTCCTTACTTCTCCAAACATACTGTACCTCCGGTCAAAATATTTCTTTAGAAGTCTTTGAAAATCTCTCTGTTTTAGTCTTTTACAATCATCTGCATCATGAATGATGGGTGTTCTCAATTTTGGTGCCAAAATTCTTCATGGTATGGATTCCACAAGATAATGGAAACATATCTTTGAGTTTCGGGTCCATGTTACTATAATCGGATCATGAGGTCAAAGTTCCTTTCAGGCTACAAATCTTGCTTTCTACCACATCCCAAAGGTGTTCTGTTGGAGTCAGATCCAGTCATTAGGAAAGCCACTGAAAACTGCATTGTTTTCATGAAACCAGTTTGAGAAAAAAGCCCTTTATATTACATGACATGGTGCATTACTCAAAGCTGCTAACCCACTTCTGCATGGTTTTTATGCATTGCCCTGCTGCTGGTTACATAATTGCATGAAAGAATAGGTGCACAGGTGTTCATAATAAAGCATTCATTGAGTTTATAATGCTACATGGATAGACATGGATACAAGACCATTTGGGAAAGTGCTGGAATTATGGTTTTATGTATTGCACTAGTTATTTTTTATATGATTAAATAATTTTAAACCATTACATTTTAATTAATTCAAAATTATATTCAAAATGTTCCTTATAAACATTCATTATTTTTGAGATTTAAAAAATTGTGTTCAGTCCCAAAAATAGGGGAAAAAAGCGTTTACCTACGTTCATATGTACAGATTTCAATCAAAAAAATAATAATTCCAAACATATTCCACATGTGCAACAGCATAACTTTTTTATAGCAATTCTGCATGCTTTGTAATAAATGATGAAGATGTGAAGTGAACTTGTTACAGTTTGTACATCAGTAAGAATTACACTGTACTAAGCCCCTTAGATAATTAACTAGCTACATGGTGTTTAAGCACACTTCACATAAAGTGGGACCTCTCAATCTGTTTTTGAGATAATAAGCTAGAGCAATAGACATGTCACAGTCTCTTCACTACCGCTTCATGCAGCTGAGTCCTGACAATGCACTGAATATTAACAATGTGCTTATATTCACAGTCAAGGGCATAACTTTGGGTTTAACACTGAGGGGTTGAGATCTCCACCCACACAGGAAGGCATCCCTGGTCAGGAGATTTATTTATTTATTTATTTTTGAAAGAGCCTGTTTTATATTCATTTTAAGAGGAAGAGATAAACCAAAACAGCATCCTCTGGATATCCAAGCTAGTGCACTTGAATAGCAAAAAGGGCTTCACTTTGTATAATGCATTTTACCTGGGAAGAGATTTTTCCCTTTTTCTGTTGATAAACCAATAAATAAATAAACAACTTAAATTTGTCAGTTGGTCTTTTACTCTTCCTCTTTTCTTATTTATGCATCTGCATTTGCTGCATCCTGAGGATGTCAGACGCAACCAACTCTCACAAATGTCTGTGTGTGTTTGGTGGGTGTTATTCTTTATTGCTAATTGCATTGAATTGAGAAAACCACTTTATTATGTTTTATAAGAGTGAGTAATTTTAATTCATCGTTACGTTATGACATTTGGGGGGTTAAAAAGGCTGGTTTTGATTATAAACCCATATTCCCCTAAAAATTATGCCTATGGTCACAATCACATTTGGCTTATATAATTATTGTGGATGTTAAATACATGTGCATGTGTGGCTTTATATGCATGTGAAAAAGAAAGTTGTTAACAAGTGGAATAAAATTTTTATAAAAATGTAGTAGGATGCACATGAAAGTCTAGTGACTTTATCATGAGTTGTATCAGAATTTATGCAAGCGGAATATATGAGATGTCGGATATTGAGAAAAGATCAGAGAGGTTTTTGGTGAGCTGCTTTTATGGAAGGATGAAAAGAGAGATGAAAAGCAGCACACAGTTAATACTATTAATTCAGAACTTTATTTTTTAAGTCTTAATAGTGCACATACATTAAGACAATACACAGTGATGAATCACTTTCTGCACGTTTTTCTGTACTCTTAGCTGTAAGTTTTTGGACCACACTTTAACATTATGACCTAGGACATCTAACTTGTTGCCCTCTTGTCCCACCACTGTTCCAGACAGGACAAACTGCACCCCATGGCTGCTGTCCTATTAAGAAGCCTTGATTGATTAAGGATGTCTGGCAGAGCTGTGCCCCCTGCTCTCACCATTCTTCACACATTTACACCTTAAAACCCATCTGCCCACCTCCTCTATATCTCCATTATTTTTCTTCTAACTTTCTGTTTCACATGCAGGAAGATCATAAATCTCAGATTTTATAATGGTTTGTTTTGTCCTCTGAGCTCCATACTGAATGGTCAAGTAATGGTCAAGTATTGGCATGTTTGCCTTCTTCACAGCATACTAATATAAATGTAGAAAGAAAGAAATGGAACAGGTTTCACACAAAAAAATGTCTGTTTATGTCTCTTTATATTAATTTATGCCTCCTAATAAATAATAATACAAGGGGAAATGGATTGCAAATTTTTTTTTAGCAGAAATAAAAATAAATCCTAGCACCAATAGCCCAGTAGGGGGTGGTATAGCCTTAAAAACACATACAATTACCCAGGCTTCTCATGCACCCTCAACCTACTCACTCCATCCAATTAGGGTGCATATGTACAACCAGGACCACCAGGTGGCGATAGAGATCCACACAGATAGCCTTGTACCTCCTGTATCCTGCTCACTGGGTCCCCATGTATCAAGCGCTGGTCTAAAGCCAGGAAATATATTGTATGTGGAACTTATATACTTGCTGACATTTACCTTTTTTACATGCTATGCTAAGTAATAGAGTTGAAATAAAAATAAGTGGGCAAGTTTGAGAGAGAGAGAGAGAGAGAGAGAGAGAGAGATCCAAGACAAGGGCATCTTCCAGATGCAGTGAATGCAGTGAAAAAAAGAAGGATGTTACAACAATAACAAACAAAACAAAAAAAAAGCATGTGACCACACCTGGATCTTCATGAGAAAGAATATTCAAAATGGTCTGAGAGTTTTTGAGTTAAGGTAATTAATAATATGTTCGATTTTTTTTCAGAAGAGTACTACTTTTGAGCAAATCAAAGCATATTTCAAAGCAAAATTAATTAAAATATGGGCTAAAAAGAGTCACTCTTGAATTTCAACACTGGAATTATACAGCATTCAGCATTGGGCTGCAGATGATGGGAGCTCAGAGAATGAGCCACAGCTTTGATTAATGAGATCTAGCTGTGAATGCTGAAAGACCGGCCACAGGAATAGATGAGGCGACTATTAAACGCTGAATGTGTCACTGTTCTACAGAGCGGGGAGCAGTAATGAAAAGACATCAATGTTGGGGAGCTGCAATAACCCCATGCTTGTCCTCTAGGAGAAGGATGTTAAGTGGGCTACCCTATACTGAAGTATCAGGGCGCCTGCTGTTCAGAGATCATTGAGGAGGAATAGTTGATGTGGGGATGGAAGGGTTGGGGGATTATGTGAAAAACTTGATCCAAGGCACACACTGGCATGGCAGAATAAATCTGTCCTGATCCACTGAACATGTATCTACAACCATTATCTTTTGAGACATGTCCAGGTGCTTGAGAGAGAGAGAGAGAGAGGGAGAGAGAGACTGACTTAGCTCTAGAAAATAAAGAGAGAGAGAGAGAGAGAGATCTGAGAGAGATGGTACTTAGCTCTGAATTCAGATCAGGCTGGCAAGAGCAAGGCACAGATGACACAAGAACACTGAACATGAGGCTGAGCTCATGGTGATCATCACTAATGCACTCGTCTTTCCAGGCCTCAAAAATTTGTTCGAACACATACACAAAACTTTCCTTTATTGGACTGACTGTCCATATTTATGGCGTAAATTATCCACACTTTGGCTGTAGAATTTATTTTAATTAATCTTTAGAAAAAATAAATACATAATTTTGACACAAATTCCACTCTTTTCAATACATTTTGTCCATCTGTCAACAAGCTTGGAATCCCCTTATCAGAAATGTTTTATGCGAGCCACGAATGCACCGCTGTCTTCTCTTCTTCATCAGAAGTGAATCTCCATCCTCGTAGGGCTGCTTTCAGGGGATCAAACAGGAGAAAGTACGATGGAGCTATAGGTAGACCAGGACTATAAGGTAGATGCTTTATCATTTCAAAATGAAGTTTTTGCAGAATGTCGACGTTGTGTGCAGAAGTGAGCAAACGTGCATCATCATGCAAGATGACGACGCACTTGATCCACTCACTGCGTTTATTCTGAAGTTTAGGCCTCAGCTCTTCAATAAGGATCTCACTGTAACAAGCACTGTTGTTTGTTGAACCTTTTTATCTGATAATGTTCCAATACTGGCCCTTGAGAATCCCAGCAAAATGTAAGCATAACTTTAGATTTTTTAATTTTTTCTTGATCGGTGATTAAGGATGTTTCCGTTACATACTCTGCCATTCACTCTCAGATTCGTAGTGATGATTCCATGTCTCGTCACCAGCCTTGAAAGGAAAACGCCAATAAGACAGAAGGCAACAGAAGTAGTTTTCATATAACCAGATTGCGGATAATTTTTGACTCACTCTCGTACATCACGAAGCAAGCACCTTGATCATGGCTCCAGCATCCTGAGAAATCCTTTTACTATCATGGTATCCAAGCACTAGTGAAACACTGGGATAAGTGCATTAGTGTAGCAGGGAATTAATTATATAGAAAAATAAAAGTAGCTTTTACTCTCATCTCTGGGTTGTGTTATTCTGCACAGTTAAAAATCCGGGTTTGACTTGTACACCACTACAAACAGAATGTCTGACAAATGTATGTGTGGATTGGGGTTTATGCCAGACTTGGATGTGTGTAGGCTGAGAAGTCTCAGAGGGTTCTACTCCATGAGGAAATGCTGACTCACAATGCTGGCAGACTGAGCATCTCCTAAACAGGCCTCTTCAAATGCCAGCCAGTGGAAAGAGCTAAGCCTCAGCATCAAGTTTTCCTCACCTATGTTTGTGCAAGCTGGCGAAAGACATGGGCACTTTGAAATGCCAGACACTTCCATTTGAAAAATGTTTCTCCATTAAGTGTCACATGCCAAAAATAAAAGAACCCACAATCCAATCTGAGAGGAAATTTGAGAGAAAAATGGAGTTTGGGATTTGAAAATGCCCAAAGCAGTAAAATGGTTGGTGTGCTTCAGTATTCAAAATTAAAGATCTGAGAATAAAAAAGCAAACAAACAACAGTGCATATTAATGAATGACAACTTATTATTACAGTACCTGCTGGGAAGACAGTAGCCTTGAATGGAGAGCTGTTGTCATTGTTAACTGTCCTCCCTCTATTCTATATATAATAGGGATAGGTTTGGGAGGAATGGTACATAAATTGTCCTCATCAATCACATCTGCTCAAAGCTCATGGTTAATAAATTTGGTAAAAAACTTTTTGTCAACATGATATCAATTATGCTTTTTTATATAGCAAACTACAGTTCCATCACTTTTAGTTCTCAAATGCAGAATTCAAGTGGAAAAAGATTGTGTGTGTGCTTTTCTGCAACATTTTTCATTTGCACACATCACAACTGAAATTAAGCTGCATAAGCTATTTTTGCTCTGAGAAATATACCCTGACCTATTTTTCTTGTCAGAGTTATTATTATTATTATTATTATTATTATTTATATATATATATATATATATGTTGCAGACCATATTCCATCTTCATGTGGTGGACTTTTAACATTCATTATTCTCTATCAAGTTTCAGTTCAATTTAATTTCCCTGTTTAAGGATAGCTCACTAGCAAGGTATCAATCAAAACATCTGTAAAATAATACAGTAGAAGTGAGTAGAAGAGTTAAACACTCTTCTGATTTACCAAGCATTTGTCTAGTTGAGCATGAAAAAGTTATTTAAAATATTTTCAAACTGTATTGGGAAATTACGAGGATAAGTAAAAAATGATCCATGCTCTGGTTATATTAAACCTTCTGTTTAGCACACTGTCTCATCAGCGATTTCCCTTTAAGGCTGCTGTCTCCCTGGTCACGGCTGTTCAGGTGTGAAGGTATTACATCAGTTCATTTGTAACTGCGCTGAGAGCTAAAATGGATGCCCCACTTGTGATTTGCATAAAAGAAGAGCAGCGTGCAGTGATTTTTTTTTTTTTTTTTGGAAGGTGAAAGTTCGTTAAAGAGAATCATTACTGAATTAATCGAATAGAATTAATAAAGGCGGATTGACAGGGATTTCTATGCTTTTACCTCAACCAGACAGTGGTGATTCAATTCACCTGTTCATTTGTTATTTCAGAAATACATGCAAACAGACATTTCTAATCAAAGTTTAGCTCATTTATCATCCAGTAGCCATTTGTCCAGCCTACCTTGGCATGGAACACCTCCCTATGGGCAGACCTCCGAGCTGTGCTACTGGTCCTGTTGCACCACAGTGCATTTTTTCCTATAACACACATCATCAGTCTTAATTTTAGCTGGTCCCTTGAGACAGACTGATGTACAATATCAGTAAAATGTTTGGACACACCTATTAATTTAACAGCGTTTTTATTTATTTATTTATTTTAATATACACTGCTTGAGGGGATGGGTGCATTGCTTCATGTTCTTCCCTTCTTACCGTAATGCGCCTTTCACTCTGGAATATGCTCAATCTGGACTTATTGGGTCCCATTACCTTTTTCCACTGCTCCAAAGTCAGATTGAAATCTGGAGAATTTGGAGACTGGATCAATAACATTGAACTCTTTGCTCCCGAAGACTGGCTCTAGGTGGGACAGCTCATGCAGTGTTCTCACGGCTGTCCTTCATGCAGTGATCAATCGACTGCTTTCATTTTCTTTTTTTGGAAGTCCCTAGGGCACATTACATCACCCTGCCTGCAGCCACGCTGCTGTATTTGCACCGTCGCACAACTCTGCCCTGAGGATCTCCCACGCCTGTCCAGACCCCAAGCTACACTCCCCACCTTGTTTTTATAACACAGAGAGAAGACAGCGATGTAGTCGTGCCTGCAGAAGGGGAGGCCACCTACTTAGTGAGCCTACAGCGAGGAGAGAAGCGAGGAGTGATAACAATTTATATATACAATTAAAATATATATATATATTATACAGTATACAGATATGTACATATACACACACACGTATTATCACAGGTGTTAGTGTTTTACCAATTAGTGCATTTATTCATAAGAGAAACATGTTATGCTTTTACATGTTTTTTTCAAAATTATTAAATATATTAATAAAACACTCATGAGCAGAATTTGAGTGGTGCCCTTCTGTAGTATATGCTTAGTCATTGGTGACTTGCAGGCCTTGGGCAGCCCAGTAAGGGGCACAGATGGTGGTGGCGAGTTGAAAAGATTGTTCACGTCCGGTAGTTAGCACACAAGGTGACATGCTCAGGGACAAAAAGAGAGCCTGGCCAGCTGTCTAAGAACCTGACTCACACAAGAGGAAACCAGACAAGGTGATATACACTTGGTCCAAAAAACAAGCTTGGTGTTTCAATTAGGCTGTCAGGAGTGACAGCAGATGGATGCTAGACCACTGGTGATTTTGCTGCTGGCTGTTATGATCTCTCTTTATCTAACAAGGTTTATCATATAAAATGCAAAAAAAAAAAAAAGTAATCCTTTACAATGCTAGCCTTATTTATCACAGCGCAATGGCTGTTAATGAGCCACAAATTCTCAATGTCAAAAATACGTTTACACAAACGATCCTCAGTTGATCCCTATGATTGAATACTCATGCAGCTTATGGTAATTACATGGAAGAGGCATTGCACTCATGTAAATATGGTGCTTTATTTCCCTTTTGGGGTTTGCTAATAATTTCTAACTATCCAGCAACATGTATGCACACCGCAATTTTATAAAATTCTTCAACATGGCATAAGGAATTTTGTTTTCACTGAGCAGCGCCAGAAACAGCTCTGCCAGTGTAACTATAGTTATAAATAACATTTTCAGATAAAAAAAGTAATTCTTTAGTTACAATTAACAACACAAGGTCTATCCCTAATATTAGTCCTAATATTTATTTAAAAAAATCTTTTTATAATAGTAACATGCAGAAAATATGATCAAGGTCATTTCTGTGGGGAAACACAAGGAGGTGCCAAAGGCTGACTGTTGCTAGAGAATCTGTCTATGTGAAGGAGAAAGAGAAAACAAAGGCAGAGGCACAAGAGACATGTGTGCGTTTTCCAAAGCTTATACAAAATCAGTATAAAGAAAAAAAAGGAACAAATAAATATATATAAAAATGTTTACCAAAAAAAAAAAAAATAGTAATGACTGGATATTAAAGTCTACCCATAAAAGTCAAACCAGGGTGAAATTACATTCTTCATATTACAATGATTCAGTCACTTTGCTAACCACTGAAGCCTCAGACTGTCATGGAACCATTTTAACTTGGAGCATAAATATAATTCTGCTTAACATAGTTGCTTTCATGAGAACTCCCTGACACCACAAGTTAATCTCCATTCATGATCTCTGTGGGGCTATTACTCATTCATGCTCACTTCAGCTCAAGCCAGAGGTTTTAATAGATTAAAAATAGCAATGTTCTCATCTTTTGTGATTCTTGAACATTTTTATACAAAAAGGAGGAAATTAAAGTCTGCACAGTGATTTAAAAAATAAATACAGTCTACCTCATGAAGGAAAAATGGTAGCATAAGTGGAAAACAAAAAAAGTGTTAAACTGAAAGCACTATGTCAGTGTCTTAATTCTATGTTTTTCTGTGTGTACAAATATAATAAAAATTATCTGATCATAGTGGATCTTAGTAATACAAGTAAATACAACCTCAGATGAACAACATATAACTTTTACAACCATGCCATTATTTATTTAACAAAAATGAAGTCAAAATGAAAAAAGAAAAAAAAAAATATTTTGGCCAATACTAAATACCTGCCACAATAGCTTGTAGATTCATCTTAACTTGAAGTAATGTTTTCTGTATGACCTTATCAGTCTCTTGATTCTTGAAGAGAATGAACTAGAACACACAAGAAAACACTTTACTTTAAAAGCTGTAGAGGAATTTTGGCCCATTCTTCTTTGCAACGATGCTTAAGTTCAAAGGGGAATATTACATATGCACCGCTCAGTTAAGGTCCTGCCACACCACTTCAATTGGGTGTGGTATAGGCTTTTTCTAGGCCATTGAGTCTTTTCTCTTTTAGCCATTCTGATGTAGATTTACTTGTATACTTCAGATCAGTGACCTGCTGCATGACTAGATTTTTATTTTTAGCTATTGAACAGATGTGGCCTCACATCTGCCTCTAGAATCCTCTGGTATACAGAGGAGTTCATGGTTGCCTCAATGACTGCAAGGTGCCCAGGTCCTGTAGCTGCAAAAACAAACCCAAATCATCACCCCTTCACCACAATGCTTGACAGTGGGTATGAGCTGTTTCTGCTGAAATGTTGTTTGGTTTTCATACTAAAAATGCCACTGGGCATTTACGACTGAACAAAACCACTTTTGTATTTGTCCAAGCAGTTTTGTGAATGTCAGTTGTGCTTCCATTTTATTTTTAGGCAGAGGAGACTTTCTTCTAGCAACGATTAAAAAATGTTCAATCTTCTTCTAATTGTGTTGTCATGAACTTGTCAACATGCTGAGTGAGGCTCGTAGAGTCTAAGATGTAACTTTTTTTTTTTTTTTGCATTTCTCTAAGCATTGCATTAACCTTGGGGTGATTGTGCTGTGACGTCTTTTACTAGGAAGATGTCATTTAAGGAAACCATCTTAAATAATATTACTATAGATAGATAATAATTACTCATAGATAATCTTTCACAGTGTAGAATGCTGAACTCCAAATTGTCTGGTTTTATTTCCAACACACACCTGAATGCTCCAGACCAGGACGCTACCAAAACTTCTGCTTTTATTGAGGTCTGCACACCTGTTGATAATAAATTAATCAAAGGCTGATGTTTAGCAGCACCTGGTGGCAACTCACTCTCTTAAATCCTGTGGAGCATATAGCATTGTTTTGGGTAGATACTTGGGGGATTTGGAGATATTTATTTTAGGGGATAATAAAGTCTTGTGGTTCATCTTATGAAATGTTGTGCTTACACAGTAGCAAGAAATATGTGCATTTCATGGCTTTCTGCATTAATTTGTCATAAGATGTGATCTGAACTTCATCTATGTCAAGAGTATTGCCGAATATAATGTGCCTAAAATAATAACACAAAAAAAAAACACTTATGTGAGCTATGCCTCACCAAAAAGACGTTTCAGAGGATGTATGATTAAGAATTGCTGATTTACACTGGAAAATCTTTACAAGTCCTAAAAATACTTTAGAAATTCATTAGTCTACAGCAAATGGAGACACTTGGGACTGTGGTTGCTCTACCAAAAAGTGGACACCCAGTGAAAATGACCCAAAGAGCACAACAAAGACTCAATAAGGTAAAGAAATGACAGCCAAGGATTTGAAGGCATCATTAATTGAATTGAATGGAATTTAATTGAATTGAATATTGACACTCCACAGCTGTATTGGCAAAATGTTTAGTACACTGATGAAACTAAGATTGAACTATTTGTAAAGAACATGGAGCAATACAACAGAATGGCTTCAGAAATACAAAAAAACACCTTTTGGAGTGGCCAAAACATCAACCCAACAGAAATGCTATGGTATGACTTGAAGAGAGTTATACACATGAGACATCCAAATAATATGACAAAGTTAAAGCAGTTCTGGCAGGAAGAATGAGCTAGAATTCCTCTTGAACAATGTGCACGTCTGATCCACAGCTATAGAAAGCATGGTTGAGGTTATTGCTGCCAAGGTGGGTCAACCAGTTATGAATTCCAAGAGTTCACTTACTTTTTCCACTACCATTTTGAAAGTTAAATGATTGTGTTCAATTAAGACATGAAAGATAAATTTTTTTGTGTAATTATTTTAGGCACTTAACTTGACTATATTTGTCAATACCCTTGATGAAGATGAAGATGAAGATCATGACAAGAAAAGCATGAGAAATCGAGAAAAACAAGAAAAATCACATCCTTTTTTCTTGCCACTGTATTCTAGCAGAAATCACAGGATTAGAAACAGTCAATCATTCAACTGCTACAACAGTATATCCAGAAGTCACTGGAAGAATAGCTGATTTTGACTATAATGTAAGAATAACTGCTTGGTCCGGGTCACAGTGCATCCTGGGAATGTTACATTAGGTATGAGATAAGACCAGACCCTGGATGGAGTGCCAGGTCATTGTAAGGCAACATTTACACCTCAGGGCAATTTAGGATAATCATGTTTTTGGAGGATGTCAGGAGAATAGAGAAACCAAAGAAAATTCATGAGAACATGGGGAGAAAACTAAATAATTTATTTTCGTCAAAAAATAAGGATAAAAAAATATAATTATAATTACATGATTTTACATTAAATTTTATTGCATGTTGATTAATACACACAAGTAATTTTAAACAACTAGTTGAGACCTAGAATAAAAAAAAAGTCAAAAGGCATTTAAGAGTCAATTAACTGCACAACATTCTATTTACACCAGTGTACCCAAATATCCTTTATTTCTAACCTCTCATTTATCACTATGCTCCCCTCTTTTAGGCTTTCTTTGTGAGAGGTGGCTGTATACTTTTATATGTATCAATGACTACATAAAGAATTTAACATCTATCAACTTGGGAGTGGATCCTGTGTGCTGCGGAAGCCAACCCAATTACCCAGAAGTCAATAGGGAGCAAATTAAATAGGCCGTGGGTCCTACACCTTGCCAGGAAATACCAACCATATCAAGGAGGCCAAGGCCAGAAACAAAAGTCTGGGACAGCTCCTTAATCCTTTTCTACCCTCTCTGCAGTGATCTGATTAGTCTGCAAAAGATGTAATGTTCGCTTTTCATTGCGAGCCAGGCAGGACAAGAAAGTCCTCATTTACACAGGTCTGTGGATCAAAAACAAAAATGAACACCACTGAGAGGAAGGCATTGAGCTTGTTCATTCAGGTGTAAATGCCCACCTCTAAAAAAAAGTGACAATGAACAAGTGGAGACTGAGAAAAGCCTTTGATGTAAGGTAAGTGGATTAAGAAAAGAGAGATGAAAAATAGTAATGGCCTGTAGCACTTAAAGAATTAGGATTATCATTTTACACAAAATCTTAGACATAAATGCAGCTACTGAAAAAATATAGGGTTTTATACATAGGGCTATACACTTGGTACCAGTGTGGTAAATGTTAGCATGCATTTTACATCTCAACCTCCACTTTTCTCTTGGATTTTAGAAAACTCATCTTGACCCAAACCATTTCCTCAAGAGTCCTTGCATTCATTTTCAGTGACTAATGGCAGCCTGCTTTGATGGACTCTATGTCTGAAAAGGTTTTTGATTCTTAACCACTGGTGATGGCTTTTGGAATAGATTCATTGATTTATTCCCATGGTTGCATAAGTCTCCTTCCCTAACATGAGAATCATGTAAAGACAGACTGTTTTCTTTTCAGTTAAAGCATTTCTCAAAGCAACGCAAAAGGGGTCTAAACTAATTACCAGCCTGTCTACTCTAAGCCTGAAGCTTACAGGATACAATGGATCCTTCAAAATTCCAGAGTCTCTCATTCCACATGTTCCTGTTGGCAGGACCAAAAAGGGTATCTCCATTAGTGTAATTAACTAAATGAAATGCACTCTCATTTCAGTGTTGTCCAAAGTTATGTTATGTTCCGCCCTCCTAAAAGATATTTTCGGTTTGTTTTGTTTGTTCGGTTTGTTCAACTTTTTTGAGGGGAAAAAACAGACCCCATCACATCCTAACTACAATGTACTTTCTAAATGATTATTTTTTGTATCCATGCCAAATTTAAAACCAGCAGATGAGAATGGCTTATTGAGTGAGCATAGCCAACCATGATGAAGCTGCCCTATACTTGGTGGCTACCAAACTATTAGGAGGGATTGGATAAAAATAAATAAAGAAATATAAAGAGGGAAAATAAAGAGAAACAAAAAGTGTGAAATGAGTAGAAAATTATAGAAATACATTTTATTTAGCATAAAGCAAGCATGTAGATTTTTATTCCTTTTATTTATTTGCTTATTTAATATAATAAAACAACAACAACAACAACAACAAAAACTCACTTATTACCCATATTTCATGCTTATGTTACAGAAAAAGTTGAAAAGATTATTGTTAGGTTATTGATGGGATTAGTGCTCATTGCAATAGCCAGTACATTTGTGGGTTTAAGTCAAGATATTAATAAACAAATTAAATGGTTTTCATAGTAAAATGTAAGGAGGTAACAGCATCAACCAATTATCACTCAAGAAAGCATTTAAAAGCTGTCAGTAGACTCTTAGTAGGGCAGGGAATATACTGTAGCTCTGTTTGAATGTTAACTCAATGTTACTGATAGAATAACTGTGTATGTACACAGTTAAATCCATTATAGGTGGCTGACAAAAATGAAAAAAAAAAATCTAAATCTTGCAATCAGAGCACACCCAAAAACATGACCAGTGTTGGGTTTAACGTGTTACAAAGTAATGCATTAGATTACTTGGATTACTTTTTTGATGTAATGAGTAATCTAACGCGTTAGGTCCGCCATTTAAGTACTTAGTTATTTAGTTATATTTTCAAAAATGTAATCCATTATTCAGACAATTTATGTAATCTATGAGCCAGACAGCAGTCATTCCGTTATTGTGTGTGTGTGAAAGTCGTCCTACAAGCCCCGCCCCCGATAAACCTGCCCCTCTCTGTTATTCCTGCTGTTATACCCCTATCTCACCTATGCAGTTTGACTTGCGGTGAGAAGCGGTGTTAGGCACTGTGAGCCGCCGTGAGTGACTGTCCGACGTTCCGCGAAGTCCTGCAAGGTCCGGGAGGACCGACGTGCGGAAAGATGAAAACGTAATCACAGTGCCAAAACTCTTGGTGAATCATGATGAACCGTACTTACGGACATTTTCTGCAATGGAAAAGTACTCTAACTAGTTACTTTTATCAGAAAGTAACGCTATAATGTAACTGATTACTTTTTAATGACAGTAATTTTGTAATGTAATTAGTTACTTTAAAAAGTAACATCCCCCAACACTGAACACGACCTACTAAACTAACAAGCACTTCAAAATGTACCTCGCACAAGAATTGTATCAAATACCCAACAGCAATTAAAACAAGGAAAATATGAGCTCACTGTTGCCATTGACTTACTAAGAAAATCCATCATTCTTTCCTTCAAAATGAAGAGGGCAATAATCCAATCATACAAGTGAGCTGGGCTTTAAACAATCCAGAACCATGTTCCTTTATTCTGGGTGTAAATCTTACCCACAACAGTCTCTAAAGTTTAATTAATCCATAAAAAAAGTTCAATGAATTTCCCACCTTCACCCATCCATTTTCAAAAAAAAAAAAAAATCCAGAGTTGCAATTGTAGTATTGCGATATTACTCCGGCAAGATGCTACATGGACTTTTTTATGCTGAATAAATGAGATGTAGGTGGCACGGTGGTGTTGTGGTTAGCACTGTCGCTTTGCACCTCCAGGGTCCGGGTTCGATTCCCGTCTCTGTGTGCATGGAGTTTGCATGTCCTCCCCGTCTATGAGTGTGTGTATGTGTGTGTGCACTGCGATGGATTGGCACCCTGTCCAGAGTGTACCCCGCCTCGTGCCCTAAGCCTCCTGGGATAAGCTCCAGGTCCCTGCGACCCTGAATACAGGATAAAGCGGTATAGAAGATGAGTGAGTGAGTGATTGAGTAAGTGGGATGTTTCTGACACAGGCATAGTGATGCATCGATTTCTTGAAAAAAATACTCCCCTAACAATTCCCTAAAATCTGATGGGCCATTTTGTTAATTAATTTTAATTTGGTTTGAAATGAAGAACTACATACTAATCCCTATCTCCATTCAGGATTTCCGTACTTATCAACCTAAGGATCACATATACAATCATGCACAAAAAAAAGAAAAAAAGGTCTCTGTAACCACCACATTGAGTTTGAAATAATGCAAGCAAAGTCAAGATATTCAGCTTTAATTTAATGTCAAAAGTGTGGTGGGGGGAAACAAAAAGGTCACAAGCAATTGGATTAATCTGGTCATTAATCCATGACTAATCAAGAAGCAAAAATTTAAATAAATGAAAGAACCCTTTCACAACATCTAGTCAAGTCAAAAACTTAGGATGTAAATAAAGATGCTGTGAAGCATCTTTATTTACACTTAGGCCTTGTTCACACGGGCGTTAAGTTTTTGGATAAACGAACTTGCTCTGAATGTCCTAGACGTTTATGTTATGTTTTGTAGTGGCGCTTGATTGACTTCTACACTGGCGTTCGTTTGTCTTTGTCTAAAGTCAGCCTGCAGCCCAAATTGTAGTTTGTGTTTTAACCTGTGGAGAAACTACGGGAACTGGATATGAAAGCCCGCCGCTACTGGGTTCACTCTCTGACTGCATAACGTCGGATTAAAGGAAGTTTTTTTTGTGGTTTATGAAGAAATGCGAAAATTTCCGCGTACGTTTTTCAACAATATTTTTCTTTATTTTGCCCTTGTCCGCATTTCCTTCTGTATAGCATGTAGGATCATGGGATATATCCGGTCCTCCAAAGCGTAAAATGAACGCGAAGAAAACGAACTAGAAGCGGTTTCCTTGCGTTCATTGGGATTTGAACGCCAACAAAAAGCTGCATGCAACGTTTTTTTAATGCCGTATAAACGCGCAGCCGGACAAACGCACGTCACCAAAGCCTGTGTGAACACTCTCATTGACTCCTATGTGTAGAAAACACTCCCCGCTTGATCCGTGCTCTCCGGCTGTTATAAACGCAAGAAAAACGCTGGATTTTAACGCCCGTGTGAACAAGGCCTTAAGGTCAGAAAGCCTGGTTAGACTTCCTCAGATAACTTTGCCAGATTCTTTGGTCTGATGAAACAAAAGTTTACTTGTACCAGGTGCAATGATGGAAAGAGAAAAGTATGGAGAAAGAAAATAAAAGCTCATGATCCGCATCATCTGTCAAACAAACTGTAGTGAAGGCGGTGTTATGGAGTAAGCATGTATGACTGTCTACAGAACCGGGACACTTCTGTTAATTCATGACCTGCATTCTTAACGTTTGCATAATAAATGCAAAGTTAAATTTTCTTTAGTTCACACTTTTATCAGCTCACAAATTGACAGTGTTCAAGAAAGAAAAGTGTGATTGAAGTCTCCTGAGATGAATAGTATTTGAATGTTGTGTTTGTAATCTGGCAGTGATCAGAATCACATCACACGCAGCATTGGCAGTAGCAGTTGGTGGAATGTAAATGGCAATAATAATAGCAGATGTGAACTCTCGTGGCAGATAATATGAATCCCAACTCATAGCTAATAGTTCAATATCTGGGCTACAGATATGTTTTTGACAGTGATATGCTTGGGATTAAACCATCTGTTGTTAATAAACACTGCAATCCCTCCATTCTTCTTACCGCTCAGCCTGCAGTCTCTGATGGTAAATCAGCAACTAAGACTGTTTAAAACACCAGAATAACTAAAAATCCAAAACAGATTGTAAAAAATAAATAAAAGGATAAATATTAAAAATAATAGAAAAGCACACCACAATGTACGGAAGTACATTGGACAAGAATAGATAGGATCAAGAATGAGTTCATCAGAGGGACAACCAATGTTAGATGTTTTGGAGATAAAGTCAGAGAGGCCAGATTGAAGTGTCCAGAGGAGAGGTTGTGATTATATTGGTAGAAGGATGCTGAGGTTGGAACTGCCAGGCAGGAGGTCTAGAGGAAGACCAAAGAGGAGATTTATGGATGCAGTGAGAGAGGACATGAAGTTAGTTCGGAGAGAAGAGGAAGCAGAGGATAGGGTTAGGTGGAGGCAGATGATTCGCTGTGGCGACTCCTGAAAGGGAACAGCCAAAAGACAAAGAAGACCAAAATGTACGGAAGTACATTGTATTGTGCTTTTCTATTATTTTTACTACTGTAACAGGCTACCACTAGTGTGGCGCCATCACTAACAAAAGGACATCATCCTAGAAGAATTTAGGAAAATCTTGAATCAATAGTTCCATGTAAAGTATTTGACCTTCTTGGCGCTGTGAACATGTGCCATAGGGTTTTTACAAATCTCAAAAGCAGCTGTGTAAACATAAATTAGCTTTTATTTTGCACCATCTGTGTTGTTAGTCTGGGACCAAATTTAATTCCTTTGGTTAACTTTTATAAGCAGCATCAATCACTAGTTGAAGCCTAATTATGAAATGGACATGCTTAAGTAGGTCAGTTTGAATGGCAGTCAGTGCTATCATGATGCGCTCCGGAGGTTTTACCAATATATGAGCATTTCAGGGCTGTTCTGTGTTGTCTCTTCCATGTTTACCCCCAAGGTCCTTAAAGGCATTCCTGGACTAACACAGCAGCATGTTGTTTTTGAGAGAAGACACACCTGCACACAGTAATATATCTGAGCAGACATGAATAAGGAACTGAAGAATAAGAATGATGAAGGTGAAAAGCCCATTTCCTTGTGGGTAGTAAGTAATGATGGAACAGCTGTATCTGTGTGTTTTTTAAGGTTTAGTCATTAAAATGTGTAGCAGTAAAAGTTCTGAAGCACAAATGTTTGAAAGAGATAGCAACAATGTTTATATTTCTCTGATGCTTATAAGAGCTATGCAGCATTACGACTGGCTATACACACTGACTAGCCTAACAAGTATAATAATAATTAATATAACTAGAATATCTAATAATTAAAATATTAAAATAACGAATAATTAGTGAAAGCATTAAGAGCACCTGCCCTATATTGAGTAGGTCTCCCCTTTTGCACCAAAGTCATGATGTGCAGTGTTTTATGACCTTTCTATTGGAACCAGCATATTATCACATTAAAAAAGGAGAAGAGACTGAAGTGAATCATCGATTCAATTCAATTTAATTTGTATATCGCTTTTAACAATTGTCATTGTCGCAAAGCAGCTTTACACAATCAAAATAATTATTTAAGTTTGTACGGAATGTGAACGTGTATGAATCAAAATGGTCAGATAGTCCCTGATGAGCAAGCCGAGGGTTACAGTGGCAAGGAAAAACTCCCTGAGATGGCAGTAGGAAGAAACGTTGAGAGGAACCGGACTCAACAGGGAACCCATCCTCATTTGGGTGGAACAGAAAGCAGGAATTGATCTGCATTCATACTGTGTGTTAGGTGGCAGTCAGCTCAGCATAACAGTTGATGTTGATTGATGTTAATATGGAGTCCAGGTGGTTATTGGAGGCTCAGGTAAACTTGTAGGAAATTCCAGTCCTGAACAATCGAGCAACTGCAGCTAAGTCAAGTCCTCAGAGAAACAGCTGTCAACAGCAGTCGAGGCCAGAACCGTGTTCATGGTAGAGTAAAACCGTTCTCAGACACCAGACGCATCCCACACGTGACACACGGGGTATCCATATGATGAGATCTCCAACCAGAATCGGGGCACCAGGATGAGTCAGACAGGTCCAGAGAGCAGAGGGAGTCTGGATCACTGGCAGCTCAGGAATGACATGTGTAGCTCGACAGAGAGAGGGAAAGAGAGAGGGGGAGAGAGAAAATGAGAGGGGAGAGCAGAAGAGAAGGAGAGATAACAGTTAGGTACGGTCACAGTCACATTATGTATAATGTTAATGTATATTTAGTGTAGAGTGCAAGCAGGGACTCCGGCTGGGGGAGCCAGAAGGAAGCACAGACATGAGTCCCTGAGATGTAAAGCAACCAATCACCTCACCGTCAACAAACCTGAGTGATCAATGAGAGTGAGGAAGACAGCATCTA
>JAQMYJ010000036.1:6631092-6642513 GCA_030014305.1 Clarias laeviceps | reverse complement strand
ATGCAGTGCCGGTCCCAAGCCCGGATAAAATGGGAGGGTTGCGTCAGGAAGGGCATCCGGCGTAAAACCTGTGCCAACTTGTAGTGCGGACTGGATATTCCGCTGTGGCGACCCCTTGTCGGGAGCAGCCGAAAGACCAACAACAACATTGATAAAGTCATCGCTAGTATTGTGCGCTGCCAGTTAAAGTAACTATTTTTTTGCTGATGTTTTCACTGCACATAGATCTGCATGAGATTAACACATGAGCAATCCTGCATGTGCTTTCCCCCCGCACAATTACTTCCAACCTTCCCCAGTATACATATAATGAACCAATGAAATGCTATGAAGATCAAACAGGATGTAAACAAAAGAGAAGAGTCAGATGGACAAGAGTATGCAAGTACAGCTTTACAAAACTTTATTAAACTTGGCAGAAAAATCAAACACAGGTGCCAGAAACAAAAATGAAAACCAAATGACAGCTGAGCAGTAAACAACATGAACACATCAAGACAAGAGTAAAAATAAGGAAATGGAACAGGATCAGAACCTCTAGATACCACAATACCAAGAAACAAGGTTGATAAGGACTGGCAATGGGACACACAACGTGTGCTTTCTAATTCAAGTATAGTTGTGTTTGCAATTGGAACTGTGCATGATCAGTAAAAAAAATGTATGAAAGAGATGTGTTTTATTCCATGCTGGCAATGGAATAAAGGATATCTTACCTTAGTATGGACCTGACAAGAGTATAACCCATCATAGGTTAGTTACAGGTGATGATGTTGCTTCATTGAAGTATGGTCTAATTTGTAAAGCAATTATTTAGAAATAATTATATAGTGTATATAAAAAAGATGGAGCCAATGTGTATGGCACACCGTCTGCTCCTGTTGTTTTATTTATTTTTATCTTTTAACACACTATTAGTATACGATTGCCTAGCCTTACTTAACATATGTAATTCTATGGTGAAATCACAGATTTGTAGTTTACAAGGTCAAACAAAATCTCCCCCACCACTCCGCTCGTATATACCACATATACGTATTCCTCTGCATATTCCTGGCATTCCTCCCCATAGCAAGCGTTACAGAAAACGTGGTAAGAGAGGAGGTCTGCTGGTTCGTGTTAAGGTCTACAGTATGTGGCGGTGTCCACCGTATACAAGACTTATCTCTGGTTGCTTGGATTGCAAGTAAAGTTTGGCTGCTACGTCTCATGGCGCACCTGGGAATTCAGCTCTTGATGGCGCAGACTGGTGATCCCCGACACCTGTTTGCTGCTTCCGATTTGCAGACATATATTTGTGCATGAATATCTTTGACCACTAAATTGGGCATCCCAACATCCCTGATAATGGGATCTGAATAGTGCTCATCAATGTTAGATTACTGATGAATAAAACATTCGTTTTAAACTTCTATTTATCCTCTCGCAATCTGGATTTCCTTCTACTGCCTGAAAGCAGGTGAGAACAGTGCTTTCTCTAAAATTCTCCCTCCCAGCTGTTCTTTTCTTAGCTCTCTGCGAGGCTAAGGTCGTGGTGGAGGCTTAGCGTCTATTTTCAAAGATAGTTTTAGTTGCCGGTCTATTTCTACAGATGACTTCTGTATTTTTTAACTGCAGTTATATGTGGTTGATTTTAACTATCCTGTGTTGTTTGCAGTGTTTTATCATCCATCTGAAATGAATAAGAATTTTATTCAGGAGATTCTTACTGGTATTGTACCAAAATATGATAAGATCCTATTATGTGATGATTTATATATTCAAGCTTGCTTCCCTTCCAACCAATTAACAACTGATTTTATATATTTACTAGACTCCTTTGAACTTAGCCAGTCAGTGCTATTTTCAACACAAACAGGGACATACCTTGGACTTTGTTATTATCTAAAGTGCTCAGCATTAATGTCAATGACATCTGTGACACCAGCATCTAAGATCACTTTTCCCACTTTCTATTTAGAGTCGCAATCCCTCTTACATATGTCCAAACCATGGTTTTCAGCCCATTTTCGTTGCATTTTTCCCCCTCAACAGCTGGAAAATTTGCTGCTGCTCCATTTTACACTACACTACATAGATGGTCCTATGTCTCAAGACAACCCTGATGACCTCATTTCATGTTTCATGATTCCACATGTTCTGTTATCTTGGACTCAGTTGCTCCTCATGGGTACAAATCTTCTAAACCTAATCTAGAACCATGGCTGAATGAGACCACTCATGCTCTCAGGCAGTGTTGTAGACAGGCTGAGCCCTAGTGCAAGTACCTAATGCATAAACTAATATCTGTGAAATATTTGACACCATTTCATTGATAAGGTACAGTAGGTATTGTTGGTCAGGCTGCAAACTTCCGATACTCCTGAGATGGAAATTGTTCCTGGGAACAGTTTAAGTCTGTCCCTGTCTCCCTCCTCACTAAAGTAATGCAACACACTAATCCCATATACTGTCCCTTAGAATCTCTCTTATGCTCCCTCTATGAAATGTTTCTTTTATTTATAAATAATTATAAGTTGTTGTTTTTTTTTTTCTAATGTTTTGTTTTTATCCTATGTTAATCTATATTTTTAATGTTGTTGAGCTAGATTCTTAATAATTTAGGCTTTTTGCTTTAATGTCTATCCATTTCTTAATTTTCTTGAATTCTTGACTTTGTGTTTATTTATATTTTACCAGTGTGTGGATTTCATATTTTTTTTTATCTTATTGTTTGTCTTCTTTATTTGTTATGTAAAGCACTTTGGTCAACTTGAAGTTGTTAATTTATATTGATTGATTGATTATTTCGATAAGTTTATGCAATATAACAAACAAGCATTTTCATCTAGAAGCACATTCATTTCTCTACAACATTTGTATTGATGATGGGAGCTTCAGACTGCTGCATAAAATCCTAGTCAGCCAAAGATTCTCAATAGGGTTAAGGTCTGGACTCGTACGTGTCACATGCCACCTGAACCACTCTTTTACAATTTGAGCACCCTTAATCATGGCATTGTGTTCTTGGAATATGCCCATGCCATAAGGGGAAAAAAAAATCTATAGATGAAAAAAAAAAGGTCATAAGGTATATTCAGAAGATCAGTTGACAATGCTTTCAGCATATATTACTCCTGAACCTACGTAGACGTAACCAACAGAATCACCTCTAGATCATAACACTACCCCCACATTGGTGTTTAAGTAATGAGAAGGTACTCACTGCATCAGTTAAGTTTAAATAACATAAAACCTTCAAAAAGAAAAATACTGTTAATTAATCTGTTCCAGTTTACAAGAAGTTATGTCTACACAGTCTAGGCACAGTGTAAGTAAATATTTATGGAACCTTGGATTACGAGCATAATCTGTTCCAGAAGCAGGCTCGTATTTCTGTATTTTTATTTTACACACACACACAGACACACACAGACACACACACACACACACACACACACACACACACACACACAAACCAGACTTGTTCATTTTCCAAGTCAAAATTTCTTAAAAATCTTTGCTCGTCTTGTGCAACATTCGCAAACCGTGTTACTTGCAATCCAAGATTTCACAGTCGTCCAGTTGACATGACAACTTCCAGATAGCATTAAACATAAAAATCCAAATGTGTTAGCTGGGCTGGGAGAGCCAGCATTACTTTTATTTTATTTGTCATTAGGTCAGCCACCTTGAATTCATAACCACACAGGGATGAATCACATAGGGCACTGGTGGCTCAGTGGTAGGTGTTTCGCCTGCCATGCAGAAGGCTCGGGTTCGATTCCCAGCCAGTGCCCGAACCCCAGCCACTGGATGCAGTGCCGGTCCCAAGCCCGGATAAAATGGAAGGGTTGCGTCAGGAAGGGCATCCGGCGTAAAACCTGTACCAAGTTGTAGTGCGGACTGGATATTCCGCTGTGGCGACCCCTTGTCGGGAGACCAACAACAACATTGATAAAGTCATCGCTAGTATTGTGCAGCCGAAAGACCAACAACAACAACAACAGGGATTAATTACATACAAGCTCTTGTTTTGCATAGCGTACCACTGATCTACAGAAAACTAAATAATAAGTTCTGCTGAAATCCTGCTCATAATTATTTGAGAGAGAGAGAAAGAGCGAGAGAGAGAGAGGAAGAGTGGATTGGGAAAATTTACCAAGTAAAGAAAAAAAAAAAGAAAAGAAAGAAAGTAAACGGTGTAAAGCTAAAATAAGTGAAATGATGGAGCTGAAGAAACAACTGTGACACGATCAGAGTATGACAACACAGTATGCCTCACCTCACAGTCACTAATGGAGCAAAGGTACAGACTCAACATACAAGCACCATCTGTGACAGAGTATCGCCACCACGGTCTCTACTATGATGTAACTATGATGTAACAGTATAGGGTCTGTGTATAAAAACCTGCGTGTGAGAGACTGCAGTCAGTAACAGGCGAGACAGGGAAACGCATTGGCTGCTGGTCATCTCAGGGACACTTATGGTATAATAATACCGCTCTTTACTTATACGAAGGACTGATCACTTGAATTTGAGTTACTTGATATTTGATTGAATTGCTATTGTGCTCAATACAAGAGAGAAAGAGTAACTTATGTTGTTATGATTGTTATTTAAGTGTTTCCATGTATTCACAAACAATGTAATATGATGTGTATTACATGTTTGCTAAATGGTTTATGGAATAGTATGTGTTAAGCTTAGTTAAATAATTTTGTTGTATTTGTTTACATTTTATTTAACTATTGTTTATTAGAAGTTATGATTTACCTATTACTTATTAGTAATAGTGATGTACCTTTTTTTTTTTTTTTTTCCGTTTAAGGTCATCAACTACTTAGTTGAATTTACTTTAAACAATTGTTGAGTAACCTGCAAAGCTGTCAGACACAAGAATTAAATGTCACGAGAATCCTCATGTCCCCTGTAGCTGGCTAATGGTTTTTTTCAAGTTTGAAGCAGAAGCTGATGTTCAAATTCTCAGATAACTAGACAAACGGATGTCTCAAAATTGTGGCAAAGGATGAGGGAAGGAAAAACACATATGTGGATAAAAAAGTAAAACAGTTTACACAAACTTCCATTATATTCCTTTAATAATCTGAGAGTCATTTGTCAACATTAGGCGAAGGAATAGTGCAGGATTCTGCTGTTCTGCAGTGATTGCCACTGGCACATGGTAACAAATGATTTATAGGACCTGAGCTGCAGCTGGCACTTCCATCCACCCACATCCAGCAGGGGCATATGCTGTAGCCCAATGGACAATTCTAACTTAGCCACTGGAAAATAATGAAGCCAGCAATGTTGTTACAGTATAAACACATAAATTGGAAATATTTTCCTCTTTGCTTCACCCTGTAGACCTGTCTGATTCCTATTAAGGTGTCTTAGAATATATATAATATAATATACGTTAGAATGATCTGGGACATCTATTAATCTTATCTGAGCTGAATTTATTAACCTAACCCTAGGATGCTACAAAATATGGGCAACAAAATGATATGTGATAGTTTTAAAATACAAATATTTTAACAATGCTTATCAAAGATGATTAATTTTTTAAAGGTGGTAAATACTAACCTGTTTTAAAGAACAATGTAAATGGTTTTCCATTCCACTTTTAATTTTAGGTTTTTGAGGGCTTGCATTATTACAAATTAGCTCTTATGGGAATGAAAGTCTAATTTATATCATCTGGAATACTAGGGAATAATAATAAAGGGTACCTACCCGCAATACAAAATTCTGAAGACAGCAGAGTGAATGATAAATTTTACTTTGACATTCAACAAAACTTGTTAATGTTTTAACAGAGATAAAAGGTAGAATTAATTAAAATGCTTTAGTACTTTGTGCAAGTGAATGGAAAAGTGTGAGGAAACCTTCTGTTCATCTTCAATTGGAAACTAATTATTTAATCAAAGAAAACAAAAAGCTTCACAAGCATTGCTTAATCAGATACTCAGTAAGACTGCTGTGAAATAAGGAACTACGTGGGATGGGCATTTTCAAGTTTAATTTGACCATCTGAATGAATCCATTATAATATATAATATATATCAGAATAATAACATTATGACATTATAGCATGCAGTAAGTGTTAAGTGGATATTTAACATTTTTATACTTTTTCATAGTCTAAAGCAACTCACCTAATATAAAAAAAAATGTTATATGCTTGGAAGCATCTTGTTTAGCTTTGTTTGGTGAATTAAAGTAAATTCATTTACATGTTCAACACTATTGCAAGAATATAGGTATAGGAGTGGTTAACACTGTCGCCTTGCACCTCCAGGTTCTGGGTTCGGTTCCCACCTCTGATCTGTGTGAAAGGAGTTTGCATGTTCTCTCCACACTTGTTGTGTTTCCCCCGGGTACACCGGTTTCCTCCCACAGTCCAAGACATGCAGATTAGGCTAATTAGCGTTCGCAAAGGAGAGTGCGTGCGTATTTATGGCACCCTGCCCTCAAATTCTCAGGGTGTACCCTGCCTTGCGCACTCCTGGGATAGGATCCGGGCCCCCCCGAGACCTCGTATACAGGATAAAGCAGTGTAGATGATCAGTGAGTGAGAGTTGCTCTTCTTAATGTTTATTATTTAAGTTCACCATATTATTTTTCTTTATTACTGCCAAGTCTCACCAACTAGCTTGATTCCACAATCTTTTCCACCTTTATCACTGCCAATACCTACCCACTAGCTCATTTTCACTTACAGCACAACAGCTAGCACCCTGGAAATCTGAAAGCTAACACATGCTTCCTACGAGGTACAGAAAAGCCACATTTTTTTTAACCACATCTTTTTTTTTTTAACTGCTGCTCATTCCAGGGCGGCTGAACACTCTCGTTGGGAAGCACTAACTGCTGTTTTGCATATTCCCAAATTGCTTACTGTTGGCTTGAATTTACTGGTTGACAGAGAAGAGAGAAAGAACAGGGCAACAAAATTGTCAGTATTTGAAACTTGTTCCCTAAAAAACTGTTTTAGCTGGCTATAAAGATCAGAGAGAGAGAGAGAGAGAGAGAGAGAGAGAGAGAGAGAGAGAGAGAGAGAATTTATTGACAATCTCTGCAATTCTCAAGGAATCCTGAGGTCTTCCTAAAACCCTAGTCCCAAATCATGCCCTCACTCTGACTCAGAACAACCTACTATGATTGAACTCTGTCCACAGCAGCTTGTTAGCAATTTACAAAAATGCCCAGAGCAATGATACTGAATTTATGATTCTGCTGTACACTTACAACCAAAATCCTTGTCTGGATTTCCTTCTTCTTCTTCTTATTCGTTAAAATGAGCTCATTGTAGCACCAATAACACATTGGGCAGACAGAATACAATAGGTGTTGCTATGATCATCAACCCCAGAACCACTGTTCCAGAGTTGTTCATTTAGTTATTTAATCACATAATTGCTTTTCCCTGAAATTAAAACTGTCTTTTATTGCAATAAATGGTTGGTAAATTAACCATTTTCTGTATCACTGGGGCAATTTATTACCATGTCTTAATTTATTATAAGCATCCATACTGTACATATAATACAGTAATGTGCTACAGACTTGAGACATCTCTAATTTCTTATTAAATTCATATTAAATTACTCACTCACTCTCACTCATCTATACAGCTTTATCCTGTATTCAGGGTCCCAGGGACCTGCAGCCTATCCCAGGAGGCTTAGGGCACAAGGCAGGGTACACCCTGGACAGGGTGCCAATCCATCACAGGGCACACGCACACATACACACACTCATTCACACAATATGGACAAACAAACAAACAAATCCTCTGAAACATCAAAAATAAGAGCCAAAAAGAAAAACTGGGAAACTATTTCTCAAGACTACATAAAAAAGTCTGGGTCTTTAAAAGCAGAATATGAAGAAATAATGGGTGGCTCAAGACTTTTCAATTTTCAAAATTTGCATTATTTGTTCATTACGCCAAGTGGTTCTCAGTGCAAAAAAAGGTTTTCTTTGCTTTGATGAAACCTTATGCAGTTTCAACTTAATATGCAGTTTTCTTTCCTCCAAGTGAAATTTTATTGGCAGACTTCTTTTCCTCCATCCCAGGTGTCTTTTTGGCAACACTGTACATGAAGTACCCTTAACAACAACTCATTTACATGTAATAAATGAGCTCCTTAAGCAGAGAACCCAGCCATGGTGATGGCGAATGCATAGGGGACACTAGCACTGCTCTAATAAATCATGTCGGCAGTTGTAAACATGCAAGCAGTCTTTCTCATGCAAAGGTTATGAATGGGCTGACACAGTCTCTCAGTTTTTTTTTTTGTCAATAGTACAATTCTAGCCTCTAGTCTGATTGATTGAGATTTTTATGAAAGCTAGGAAACACCTTCTTCTTCAGTGGTTTTGCTTTATTTATTTTTTTATTATTATTTAACACAATATATATTAATACTGAAGATAACCAAACTATAAAAGAACATGCTTGGAATTATGTAGTAAATAGAAAATTGTTAAACAATCCAGAATGTGTTTTATATTTTAGATTGTTCAAATTAGCTTCATTTAGCTTTGATGACAGCTTGGCACACTCATGACTGCCTTTCAAGTAAATTCACAAGGTAGTTTCCTAGAATGGCTTATAATTCACAGATGTGCCTTGTCAAGAGTGAATTTGTGACATTTCTTGGCCTCCCAATGTGCTTTAGACAGTCCATCATTATTTTAAGAAATGAAGGTCTGTCAAATCAAAAAAATCTCAAGAACATCGAATTTGTCCCCAAGTGCAGTTGTCAAAGCCATCAAATGGTATGACGAAACTGGCTCTCATGAGGACTGACCCAGGAAAGGATGACCAGGAGCTACATCTGCTGCAGCCTCAGAAACTGCAGCTTTAAAGCACCCCAGATTACAGCCCACATAAATGCTTCCCAGAGTTCACGCGACAGACCTATTTTAACATCTACTCTACAGAGCATACTGCTGTGGTGGGGCCTTAAGAGAGCTGTGCACAAGTGAATGCATCAAAACCCTAATGAAGTGAAGAAATGGTGTAAAGAAAAGTGGTCCAAAATTCCTCCACAATGATATCAGAGACTGATAAAGTCCTACAGGAAATAATTATTTCAAGTTATTTTTGCTAAAGGTGGATCTACAAGCTAGGGGGGGGAGGTACTTAGTATTTCACACGTTTTTTATTATAATTACTTTTTGGCTTCATTTTTGTTAAATAAATAATGGCATGGTGAAAAAAGTGGAACCTTTGTATTACAAGTACCTTGGTTTGTGAGCATTTTGCAAGACGAGCAAAATTTTAAAATACATTTTAACTTATACTGTAGTACGCATGCACTTTGTCTGCCGAGTGTCACATTATCACAACTGAGCCATTGGTTCCTCGCTCTTGCGCTGTGTGATTGTGGGTAATCGTCTCCCATGCTCGGTCTGAGTCCGCGCACGTCACTCATATAGTCAACATCCCTAAAGCATATTTTTTTTAATTTTGTGTCCAAGTGTAGTGACTGTTCTTTAGTAACTAAACTGCAACAACAGCCCCCGTGAAGAAAGAATTTTAAAAGGCTGTAGCAGTGCGGGAGATTAATCTGTTTAAAGGAGTGATTCCGTTAGTGTTTGTGTGAGTTTGTGAAAGTCATCCTCCACAGTAGCCTCCCTGCTCCTGCTCAGTCACGATTCTTTGCAAAGATAAAGTGCAGGTTAATTAGTTTTATTTTTACTTTCTATTTTTGGGATGTGGAATTAATCATCTGATTTTCCATTATCATATTTTATCATATATATACAGTATATTGTTTGGCTGTGTATATGCCTCTCCTCAGTGCAAGACACATGAACAAACAGCTGAAGGACTCCAAGTTGTTGAGAAACATGATTCTCTGGTCTGATGAGACCTTTGATCGAACTTTTTGGCCTTAATTCTAAGCAGTATGTGTGGAGAAAACCAGGCACTGCTCATCACCTTTCCAATACAGTCCCAACATTGAAGCATGGAGGTGGCAGCATCATGGTGTGGGGGTATTTTTCAGCTGCAGGGACAGGACAACTGGTTGCAATCGAGAAAATATGAATGCGGCCAAGTACAGGGATATCCTGGACAAAAACCTTTTCCAGAGTGCTCAGGACCTCAGACTGGGCCAAAGCTTTACCTTTCAAAAAGACAATGACCCTAAGCACAAAGCTAAAATAATGAAGGAGTGGCTTCACGACAACTCTGTGACTGTTCTTAAATGGCCCAGCCAGAGCCCCGACTTAAACCCAATTGAGCATCTCTGGAGAGACCTAACAATGGCTGTCCACCAACGTTTACCATCCAACCTGACAGAACTGGAGAGGATCTGCAAGGAGGAATGGCAGAGGTTGCCCAAATCCAGGTGTAAAAAACTTGTTGCATCTTTCCCAAAAAGGGTGCTTCTACTAAATACTGAGCAAAGGGTCTGAATACTTAGGTCCATGAAATATACATTCAGTTTTTCCTTTTTAATAAATCTGCAAAAATGTCAACAATTCTGTGTTTTTCTGTCAATATGTTGTGCTGTGTCTACATTAATGAGAAAAAAAATAACTTAAATGATTTAGCAAATGGCTGCAATATAACAGAGTGAAAAATTTAAAGGGGTCTGAATACTTTTCGTAAACACACAAACTGTGTGTGTGTGTGTGTGTGTGTGTATATATATATATATATATATACACACATGCGTGTGTGTGTGTGTGTGTATACTGTATGTGTGCACAATCACCAGTTAAATTGACAACATCGTACTTATGACATCCATTTCGTTCCATGTGGCATCACAGCAAGAGAACAGCAGATTAACACCTCATTACTTCTCTGATAATTCATTTGCTAATGTTTACCTGTGTAAATAACCCTCACTCCACAATGACATCCCTGTTACTTAACGTTCCCTTCCATGTACTGTGAATTTGTTCTTCAAAAATGAAAATTCATCACCATCTGGTTCGCCTCTCTGTTATGATAGAAATGAAACATACTAACATTTCCATTTTCCGGCATTCTGATTCACTGAATGATATTCAAAATGAGACACGATTGTTTGGCTGTCTATATGAAAATACATTTATTGGCACTGTTATGACTTCAGATATCACACGATAATGAATTTATTTCATTATTTCAGCCACATTATTCAGTTATTCTTTAATTAGTGGAACAGTTTAAGAAAAATCCATGAATAATGTATGACAATAATAATAATGATGATGATGCTGAATTGACCTTACTATTTCAGCCAAATGATCAGTGAGATCAGTTTTTCAAGCATTAGACTTCCTTTAAGGAAATCTGTGAATAATAATAATAATAATAATAATAATAATAATAATACCATCTCCACACTACAGTGGCGGCTACTGGTCTGTCAAATAGGGGAAGCTCATTTTCGGCCTACATCATAAAATTGTCTATTTATTTAA
>JAQMYJ010000036.1:6619763-6630992 GCA_030014305.1 Clarias laeviceps | reverse complement strand
TAATTTGACCATTAATTTTGTGACATTATAGGGGAAGCTGAGCTTCCCTTGCAGTCTTAAAGAAATCGCCACTGCCACACTATAGTTTAAAGTTATTTGGTGTCATAATTGCATGCTTCAAGTCCAAAAGGTCAAGCTTTTTGCCTTAGTGTTTTAGTTGCCTTTTTTTATTAATACGTAACTGATAAACTTCACCTGACCTTTTTTTAAGCACCTACACAGGTAGCTGATACAGATATGTTTTTCTAACCAGTCATCCCGGTGAGTGGTTGACCTTTGTATTCACTAACAGCCCTCCAACACACACAATTTTATGAAGTCCCTGTAGATGATTGTTGAAATATTACCTCCAAAATATTTTGTCCATGAATCCTAATCCAGTTCTGGTAAGTGAGTTTGTGCAGATGATTGTCAACTAAATCTGTATTACAGACACGCTTCACTCAGATTCATAAAGCTGCCACATGTTTGATATCATGGAAGGTCCAGCTCTTTTTCAAATCTCTGTTAAATGCTGTATGGAAAACTGAAGAAAGACAGGTTAGCTTCTTGCTAGTGTTTCTTAAGGCCATTGAAGGCCATTAAGATCTCTCATGGATAGAATTTAAGCCTTGATCAGGGGTGTAAACAAACACAGAAAAAAATGGAAAACTTGTGCATAATGAAAGAGTCATTGAGTGAGTTATGAGAGAGAGAGAGAGAGAGAGAGAGAGAGAGAGAGAGAGAGAAAAATAAATGTGAGACAGTAATCAGCAGCTTTGTTCTGGGTCATCTATCAGCACCAGGAGAGCATGTTGGACTGATCCAGCCTTTAAATTGCCTCACATAATTACCATCATCATTCTGCCATGGCCAGAGTCATCTCAGACATTGAAAAACAAGGCTGTTTTCTTCAACCAAAGCTCCTTCGAATGTTAACTATGTTCTATATTCATGCTTTACAGAAGGACATATTCCAAGTAAAAGGCAAAACAATCCGCAGGCTGTAATCTAGACCACTGCGAAATATGTCAGTCACGGGCAAATTTGCAGTTTAAGCAAACAGACGGACATGCCTGATATATATATATATACATACACACACGAGATTAAACATATTTCTAGCTAGGAACTTCTCAATAATACACCACTCAGTGTACAGTAAAATGAAAATGCAGTAGATACATCCGGAGTGTAGGCTTCAGTATTCCATTAAACAACACTTCTACCATTAAATTTCAAAGACTAAAAGACTCACGCTTTTTTCCCTATAATTCCTGTTCTTTATTTCTGTCTCACACAAAGCATGCAAGACCGGGGAGGGAATGTCTACTTCCTGTCAGCTGTCGTTTTTCTTATTTCACATGTGTGGCTCACCAGATTGAAGCCTCAGATTTCATTAATTAATGGAGCACTTCTGTTCGTCTTTCAGCACACACACACACACATACACACACACACATTACTGACTCTACATAATCCAATATGCCCCTTTTACACACTTTTGTTATCTCTGTCAATCCGAGGATTACATTAGGCCTCATCTCAAGGGCTTGGGCTAGATCATATTACTACACCATCAGTATAGAAGTCTATTAAATTATCTATTAAATTAACTCTGAAAACAGCTGTGAGTGCCTGTGTGTTTGAGTGTGTGCGTTTGTGTGTGAAGGTGGGTGACTGTAGGTCGGCCAGGATGCGGCATCTGTTATCTGAGAAAGACTGAATATATGACAAATGTCCTCAAGGTCATAGGGTCGCGTTCAAGTCGTTAGAGTTCAAACACCTCTGGCCTCCGAAAGTGACCACAGGAAAGCAATCAACTTCAAACAAGGCATATTGGCACATCCAATCTGGGAGTAATTGGCAATCAAATTTGCCCTCTCCCATGAAAAGAGGGAGGCACTAACCTCCATGGCCCTCTCTCCTTTGCTGTCTTGCAGAGCAGAGGAAGAATGATGCATCACATAATCGCTCATGCTCTTAGGCATATGTGAGTGTGTGTGTGTGTGTGTGTGTGTGTGTGCGCGTGCATGTGTACTTGAGTTTGGGCTTAAATACTGTTGAGAAGCCTTAACACATAATGAATATTAAGTTAACAAAGAACAAAAAACACAGGGAATGATATGGCAAATTTCTTACATTATGCACTTGGTTGAATCACAACTAAGCATAAAGAGACAAATCCTAAAAACAAAAGGACAAAAAAATGTTGGACACTGTAAAGGATAAACTAAGGAAATTATTTATGTCATTTGTGTCCTTACTGTACATCTACATAATTCTCTCATGAGAATTCTCTCAACAAAATGAATAGAATCTAAATGGGTTTGCTTCTCTCCTGACACTCTTTCAATTATATCCCTTAAACTTTCAATTGAAACTACTTTTAAAAAAAAAAGGAAAAAAAAAAAAATCACCATTCCTGGTTGTTGGTGTGGTTCCAGGAAAAAAAAGTGCAAATGGGTGTAAAGTTCAAAATTAAATTAGGTTAGTAAGGCTGTAACTAGAGGAGAGGAGGTAATAGTTGCTTCCTAAAGTAAAATTAAAAATAAATAATCTGTGTGTGTGTGTGTGTGTGCGTGTGTAAGAGTGAGAGAGAGAGAGAGAGAGAGAGAGGTTAAGCTAAGAAAAGATATGTCAGAAGATTAATTTGCAAACACAATGGGCCTGTAGAAGATGAGTTACAGTACATGAATGTTAGACAAATTGCAAGAGCATGTACACAATAAAAAATGGGGAGTAAATACAACCTAGACAGCTGACAAATCCTGATCAAGATCAGCGGACACTTTTTTATGATGCTTGCAGCTGTGTAAGCTTAAGAGGGTGAAAGGCATTAATGTTCCTAAAGTCATGCCAAACAGCTGATGAATGCAAGACTGTGTGTGTGTGTGTGTGTGAGAGAGAGAGTGTGTGTGAGAGAGTGTGTGTTTGTGTGAGAGTGTGTGTGAGAGAGTGTGTGTGTGAGTGTGAGAGAGAGAGAGAGAGAGAGAGAAAAAGTTGTGTTATTATTATTATTATTAGTAGTAGTAGTAGTAGTAGTAGTGGTAGTAGTAGTAGTGGTAGTAGTGGTAGTAGTAGTAGTAGTAGTCAATCTATTCTGAACAGCAGCTATTATCATTTAAGTGATAGTAAATGTTTTTGCACAGATTGCTATAAACATTTGATGACATTTCATTTGAGTGTGTTCTTCTGTACTTCATTCTCCTGCCCCTCAACAGAAGAGACACTAGGGAGCACACTTACACCAGAAATAGGATAAAGGATAAAGTGGGGAAAGGGAGTAGTTGGATAATGTTTCTTTCTTTTTTTTTCTCAGCTGATGGATTTTTTTTTTTAACTTTGAGAAAGCAACCTAGTGCTCTAGTGAATATTACTTACAAAAGTTATGGAATAACCCCATAATCCCAGTACTCATAGAAGAATTACTCAGGGTTTTTGGTCTTTCATGGAAGAAAGGACGCTGTGAAATACTTGGCTTGGCAGTCATATTGTAAAGGTATGTTCATATTCTGTTTTGCACTTAGTTATTCGGCTTGTGCTTTACTGTATTCTCTTGTTCCTACTTTCACTTTGTCTGCTGCACGTCTGGTAAAATAAAAAAAAAATATATATATAAATATAAAAAAAATACAGTTCTTGTGCTCTTTTATGCAGCACAAATGGCAAAATAGAAATGCTGTAAAAAATATACAAGACACTCTCCCAGCAAAAACACACACACACACACACACACACACACACACAAGGAAGTGACAGGAAGAGTCTTACTGGTGTGATTTTTTTGTTTTTAAAGGAAGTGCATTTGCTCAAGATGGCTATGATCATAGAGATAAACCAGCTTTTTATAAAAGTAGACATTGTAACAAGCACTCAATAACACAGTTGCATTGAGGATGATTAACATACAGTGGTGTGCTATCTGTGTGAATAATTATTTACAGACTGACATGTTCACATGAGGTATACAAATCTACTCCCCTGACGGTGAACACACATCCACAAAAACATTTTCTTTGTATTATTCTGACTCACATAATTATTTAACTCAAATCAAATCCCAGGACGTGTCAATAGGTCCGTACTTATAGTACATTTGTCATTCTGATAATGGCATTTATTATTAGCTAATTTATCACCAAACCAAGCAAAGATGAACACATTTGCAAACACATTTACATACAGGTTGTGTTTGTTCATCATCTATCATAATAAATTCCTTCGTCTCTTATACTCTCTTCAGACAATTATCACATTGCTTTTGCCAAATTGTGACTTGCACCGTAATACCCAACAAGCAATCTATGAAGATAATAACCCTGACAAGGTTTAGAAAAGCTTTAACCAGCACAGCAAAGGCAATTAGATTGGCTTCACGCAGGCTTCTCTACCTAATTCATTATTTTAATCCTCACTCCAAATCAGTCCAAACAGAAGGAAAAGGGAAGTCAGGTCCGAAATTACTGGTCACTGCCCAATCCCAAAATGAGTTCAAGGTCAGTAATTGGTGCTATTCAAGGACAAATCAGTGTCAAACTCACACTTTTGCTTCATAGTCAGGCCCCATCTAGAGATATTTTTGGTCCCTTATGTCATTTGCCAATCATAGCATCCCTTGTGAATTTGTCCATTTCCGTCAAAGGTGGAAAATGAAAGCATGTTAAAATTTTTAAATAATTGGGTCCTTGGATATTATAGAAATAAAAACAATTTCTGAAATTAGGATATTTTCAGAAATGTCTTCTTAAGTGCCAGTCATGCTTTGATCTAATGAAAGAAAAAAAAAGTGTGAATGTGAAAAAGATTAGAGAAATAATAACATATAAAATTACACATTATATGTAAATGTAAAAATATGTTATTCAAAAATGTAATTTTAAAAATTAGATGTTAAATGGGTGTATTGTCTGTATTGAGATTGGGTTAGACTGAATGGGGTTATGTGACTGGAGGAAGTGGGCTTGCCTAAGGGCAGATCTTATATGATAATTATAAAGTATCTGAAATAGAAACTTCAACCAAATCAGCTCAAAGCATTAGTTAAGTGTCTTTTAAAACTCAAGTTGCTGTTTTGATTAGCTCTGGACAAAGGAACAAATTGCATTTTACTAAATATACAACACTGTTTAAAAACCTTGAGCTCTACCCCTCATTTCTTCATATTAAATTAAATTTTGTGGATTAGATTAAATAAATGGGAACAAATGTTTTACTGTGACAGGCTTTAAAGTGATTAAAGATGTTCAAGTAACAGACAACACCCCAGACTTTCATCCCATATTCACATATCACAAGTTTAACCCCCTTCAACACAACTTCCTCAGCTGTTAATGCACATCCTGTTTGCACTGCTCACTTCTTGTTTGACATATATGTTTTTTGCACATGGACAATCCCAGTTACAAGGCCCGGCCAAAAAAAAAAAAAAAAAAGAAGAAGTCACCACCTGGATTTAACATTAATAGAAGAATCTTCTATTGGATTATTCCTGCAGTAATTGTTATGGTTCAAATTCAAATTCTAAATTCTAATTGTATTTGTCACATACACAGTCATACACAGTACAATATGCAGTGAAATGCTTACAGTATATGACCGCTTGTGACCTTAAAATCTAAATTCACTAAAATCACTCATTCACTCATCTTCTATACCGTTTTATCCTGTATTCAGGGTCGCGGGGACCTGGAGCCTATCCCAGGAGACTTAGGGCACGAGGCAGGGTACACACTGGACAATCCATCGCAGGGCACACACACATACACACACTCACATGCCCATTCACACACTACAGGCAATTTGGGAGCACCAATTAGCCTATCCTGCATATCTTTGGACTGTGGGAGTAAACCGAAAGCACGGGGAGAACATGCAAACTCTATGCACACAGAGACGGGAATCGAGCCTGGCCGGGAATCTAACCGGGACCCTTGAGGTGCAAGGCGACAATGCTAACCACTACACCACAGTGCCGCCTCTAAATTATCAATAAGAAATAAATTAGGGAATGGAATAAGAATAAAATATAGAAAAAGTTATTTAACCCTAATTGATGCAGTGAGTAGATTCTAATTTCCTAAACAACATGTGGTCATGAGAAAAACATCCTAAAGTAGGAGCATTTCCATACATACAATGAGAAGAGAACTCAGGGGATTGGGACTAAACTGCTGTGTAGACTTACTGTAGGAAACCCACTTAACAATGAGGCTAATTGGAATAAAAAATAAATGCTTTTATTTGCTAGGGAGCATAAAGAATAGATTGTAAAGCATTGGGTAAAGGTCATGTGGTCTGATTAGTCCAGATTTACTCCAGTCCAGAGTAAAAGACGCATCAGGAAAAAAAGGAACCTGGATGATATGAGGCACCCATCATAAGTGCCTGTTGTGGGGGCAGTGTTATTATCCACGGTAGGTTTTTTTGGTCAGGTCTAGGTTCAGTGCCCAAAAAATTAGGGCAGCTGATGACCTGAATGTGGTGAATAAACAGTTTTTCCTATATTTTTTTTCCTTTTTTGATAGCATGCTCAAATTTTGAAAGAGTAGCTCAAAAGGGTCTATACCCATCGAGAATTTCTGGGATGTTCTGGTGAAGGCCTTACATAGCAGTCTAACTCTACCATCAACAACATCTTGGGAAAAAAAAAAAGACTTATTAAGCTTATCAAAACGATGCCATAGCTGTAATCAAAGCAAGAGACAGTCCAAAAAAATTTTTATTTTATTTGCCAGACATTGTATATTGTTCATTATAACATTACATAAAAACACATCCATACATATTTATACTTTTTATTTTAACTTACAATTGTATATTTGATTGGCTTTTTATTTTATTTTTATATAATATTCTTATTTTCTGTACATTTTATTTTATTCTTTTATTTGCAAGTTTCAAGTTTTGCAATTTTATTTTATCATGGATTTGATTTACCTACTTATTTTTATTTTTTGGTCACTGACAGTCACCTAAGCATTTCACTGCACATTGTGCTGTGTATAGTTGTGTATATGACAAATAAAAATCTGAATTTGAATTTGAAACTGGTCAGGTACAGGGACTGGACTAAAAATGAGAGCCAAAGACATCCCTTAGGAATCCTGGAGAACTATTCCTCAACTATTCCGCATTAAAAAAATACAAAATTTCTGGCTCTTTAAATGTATAGTATGAAGAAATGCGTGGTGGCTCAAGACTTTTGAACAGTAATGTAGGTTTTGACCTCTTACATTTTGTAATATACAGTAATTTTATGGAGACAATTATGTTCCAAATCAGAAATCAGACACCTACAGTACTGGTCTTTTATGACACTGGGCCATGCTGGGAAGAGAACCCTTCCTTGGTACAGTGTTGTGTTATCTTTGTCACAGCAGAAATAGAAATAGTTTGAAATGCAAACTATACACAATAGTAGCCGTGAACAGCACTTAGGTATGTCAATGTAATTAGAGAAAGCTTGAAAGTGTACATACACACACACAAAAGCATATAATGATAACCAGTGTTGGCTTTTATTTTGTTGACAAAGAGAGTAGTGACAGCATCTTATGGAAAAAAATTCTTATGGTGATGACCTAATTTTAAAAAGCACTTATTCAAAATCACTGGTAAATATAGCTAATGAGAGAGTGGTCTGATTACTTATTTAACCATGAGGACATTTTCTTTATAGAAGGAAACTAATTAACCAAAGATATTTAAATTGATATATTAAATCAACAACTCAAAGGAGCAAATTTGAATGCAATATAATAAATACCCCCCACACAAATTACAACTTGTGTGCAATTAATTTTCAGCGCATAATCTAAAGAAATTAAATGCAAAATGATGTGTGGAATGAAGTGTTATTTTGCAAGTTACTGTATTTGCCAAATAATGACAGCAAAAGCAGTAGTTAGATTAAACCTAATTGTTTAAACCTAATTGTGTAAAAAGTGATTATAGTGATACTACTGTATGTTTACTTATTCATACAGAAATAAAACATGGGAACAATATACTAGATTTTATATGCATGGCTGTCACCTTGTCATTCATATAACATCATAGGCATTTAATGTATTATTTTTAACTTGATTCTTGCTTGTGGAATGGTTATGTATTGGTGAGCATTGTTCTTACACCTCCAGGATCACGGGTTTTATTCCCCCCTCGGGTCTGTGTGTGCATAGAGTTTGAATTTTCTCCCCATACCTGATTCAAAAGACCTCCCAGAGCCCAAAGACATGCCGATTAAGCTAAATGATGATTTCAAATTGTCTGTAGTGTGTACTGTAAGTGAGTGTGCGTGCAAAAGTGTACACTTGTGTCTAGTGCCCTGAGTCCCACGAAAACAGTATAGAGAATAAGTGAGTGAGTAAGTCTCGCTTTCTTATTATATAATGTTATATTTGAAAGCATTTGAAAATATCTGCTTCTGCACACTATGTTTTATCTTCATTCCTTTTTTTGAATTAAAAGCAAGTGCTTAAAGACAATGGTCTTGACACTAATTAAAATCCCAACTTGGGCATCACAACTGGTAAACAATGTGTGTAACTTGTCTCTGAATATGGAAAAATTTATAGTCGTTTAAAAAAAAAATAATAATTCCACTTGATTCCTCAAAGCCAGAAAATAACCTGAAAACGACATATGGTCTTCTCTTTTTTACAAGCATTACAAACACTATCCTTAAATTACTCCAATATCTCAACAGTTCAGTTCAGCCTCAGTTAAGCCATCATGTTGATACTCTGTAAAATAAGTCTTTGTATGCCATCAGAGCACACCTTTCATTTCTTCTTATTATTAAAACTGCATTTGTCAGTTAGCAGTCTTATACAGTATATGCATGTCTTTTTGTGCAAAAAACAACAAAAGGATTATGGTTGAAGTAATATTCTAATGTCTACAGAACATGTGATTTTGCTCTCCTTAATTAAAGGGCTTCTTGTGGCACCTCTAAAAATATTGTTTTTACCAGCTATTTTTTAATGGGCTCCTAATCAGAGAATAAAAGAGACCTGTCCAAACTTGGATCACATCCTTATACACAGTGAGCCCCGATCAAGCTCAAACCTGTGAAAGCTGTGAAATCTGTGTAAGAAGTAATTCTAGCTATACACTTACTGTATACACTGCTATACACAGTATCCTTACTATGTATTTAGTCTATCATGAAGTAATTAATTTTGATCAAGTAATTACTAATTACATTGTGTAAATAAACAAAAAACAAATTCAGTTTAAACTTTTCTTGTAAAAACAAAATTGTATTGTACAACTGTCCAAATCAGACATCACTTTAATTAAGTGTGACCACAAAATTGCAAGTAATAGTTATCATCATAGATGTGGTGCTAAATCCATAAATAGCTCCCATGGATGTGTAAAGTACATGGCAGATAAATTTAATATCCTTGCCATAGCTCAAAATGTCAAAGTAACAAATAACATGTCACGCTGATTTGAAGTCATTTCACACGTTCCTCAGGAAGCTTTGATAAATTTCACTGAGCTGTCAGTGTAGCACAAGGGCAAAGAAACAAGCTGACAAGGAGAGATTTGAAAACACACAAGCACCTCTCAAGATGGCATGGAAACTTGGCACTAAGTGGTCTAGATTTTCAAGTAAATATATTTCTAAAATTGTTGGTGCTGAGATATTTGTTAGCCAATGTCAAAATTATACCTATAGCATACATTCGAGCAGAAAACATCTGAATTAAGAAAAATGGTCTATCAGTTAAAGCCCAATTGGTACATATTATTTACAAGCTTAATATTTTGTTACCCAAGAAACATTCTTTTAGAACACCAAACTTTTTCCCTAAATGAAATAAGACGTCATGGAAATAATTAACATAATAATTAAATCTATTGGAAGCTATGAAAAGAACATGTTGCATTCATTTGGATATCTGTGCTGAGGTTTTAAAAACTAATAAGCATTTACATAATGACTAAAAATAGTAACTTATCCATTCATTGAATTAACTTATCATTCAGAAATTATGTCCAATAACAATAAAATCCTGCTCAAAGGACCAAAGTTTAACTAGTAGCAGTACTGTTTCAACATTGTACATATTCACATTTTCTGACATTGTGTTCAAGTTCTTTGATTAGGGATTGAAAGGATAATCTATAATAATAGAGGGCAAGTAACTGTGCTCAGAATTAACCAATCACATTCAATCACATTTTCCTGATATGTTAAATCCATAGTTGAACAAACAAGCCTATAAAGTGTGATTGTTAAAAAGATAGGAGAGGAGTAAAAAAATAAATAAATTCCAAAACATCAATAACTTAAAGGTCATTGTGAACAAATGAAGAAAGTAGGTCATCTCAGTAACATTAATTAGAACAGGGAATCCCTCTAAGTTGAAAACTGCAGAGAGATTAAAGAAGCTGAAGGATATCTGGCAAGTACAGTATAAGTACATCCAAGTCCACATACATAAATCACCCCAAATCATTTAGCAAAATGTGTTCTAACATCAATGTGGAGATGTTGGATATTATTTGAAAATACTTTTGTTGCAAAAACAAGCATGGTCATCCTTCGGTGATGCTTATTTTCAGCCAGGACTGTGACTCTGATCAAGGTAGAGGGAATCATTGAAAGCTTCAAATACAAATACATTTTGGAACAAAACCTGTATTTACTGTAATTTAATTGGAAGTGTACCTTCCAACACAACAACAACTCCAAGTACAAATCCAAGTTAGTATAGGCATGGCTTCAAAAGAGGAAGAGCAACATTATGGAATTGCCAAGGCATAGCCCAGATCTAAATATAAATCCTATGCATTGACTAAGTTAGACATATTAGCTGTGTGAGATCCCATCACATTTTGACAGATTAGAAACATTTTTCACAAGGATGAGAAAAATAAAATTGGCATTTTACAAGAAGGTGGTTGGATATCAAGGAAAATATGCATTACTATACACTATATGCCCCAAAACACAGGAAAACCTGGGCCCGTATTCACAAAGCTTCTTAAGCTTAAAAGTTGGTCCTAGTGATGAAATTTTAAGAAAATTCTTAGAATTATGACATTTTCTTTTTAAATTTAGAATTTCCCCTTAAATTTAGGATAAAATCTTAGTAAAGATAAAAATTATTCACGAAACATCTTAGCCCTAAAACAGCTCCTAAGGTAAAAATTGTTAAAGTGCCCCTATTATGCCATTTTAAAGGTTGCTACTATTGCTTAATGAGTCTCTTAAAACAGGTTTACATGTAT
>JAQMYJ010000036.1:6608871-6619663 GCA_030014305.1 Clarias laeviceps | reverse complement strand
ATAGTGCAGATAGTTTATGTTCACATACAGCTACATGACACACTGCATGAAAGATAATATTTGAAAAAGCATAATAGTGGCACTTTAAGAGTAGAGAGAACTTTTAAGAGGCTTAAAAGTTTCTATAGCAGAGGACAAAATGGCGGAAAGAAGAAATATTCTTCAAACACTGAACATAAAGGAAAAAGTAAACACTGCTTGTATGTCCAATTTGGTTTTCTTGTTGTTTTACTTCCTTCCAGAAGATTGTTGGGTACATACCATCCAAAAGTGCAACTTAAATAGACTGCCTTACAATCATGTAAATTGGTAAAAAGGTGAGCCATTTTGCTCACATTAATCTGAAATGGATCACAAGTAATAAAGTCAGTATGGTAAATAAATGTGAGAACTTTACTACTGTGTGGAAATTGTTTGCTTCAAAAGTAGACACATTTTCAACATTTGGCTATTTTATCATTATTTATTATTATTATCACAAAGAATGCATTTCAAGACCTCTACAGAAGTCAGAGGTTATTTTTATCAATCAATCACAGTCCTTGAATTGTTGCATCATCCCTAGCAATGAGGTCAACACTGCCTCCTCACTAAGATAAAGGTTTTTGTACTTTCCTTACTAAGAGTTGCTCTAAGAAGTTTTCTAAATCAGTTTTAGTCTAAGACTCCCAGCTAGAACTTTTTAATTCAATTCAATTCAGTTAAATTCAGTTTTATTTATATAGCGCTTTTAACAATGGTCATTGTCTCAAAGCAGCTTCACAAAAATGAAAGAAATAAAAAAGATTTTTTTTTTGCGTGTATGTGTGGAAAAAAAATGTGTCTAGATAATAATGAGATGAATGATTGAATGATGCATGAAATGTCTCTGATGAGCAAGCCAAGGGTGACGGTGACAGTGGCAAGAAAAAACTCCCTGAGATGGCAATAGGAAGAAACCTTGAGAGGAACCAGACTCAATCAGGGAACCCATCCTCATTTGGGTGCTAACAGATAGAAATTATATAACATCATGTGTGTTATGCAGGTGAAAGTGCAATATAACAGAAGTTCTTTAAATGAACATGAAGTCCAGTTCAGCAAAGATAGGAGGCTAGGATAGGCTAAGATAGGAGCTCTCTAAGATAATTTTAAGAAGCTTTCTGAATACGGGTCCTGATTATTATACCTTTATGAGTTTGTTAGACATTTCATTCCTAACACATAGGCATTAATATGGAATTAGTCTATTTTCCCTATTGTGGTCATCAGCCCTGACTTTTCCGGGCAGTCTTTTTACAAAAGTTTAGAGCTTTTTCAGAAAGTTGAAACCAAGCAGTTCTATAAAATGCCTTTGTATGCTGTAAAATTAAAACTAAACTTTGCTGTCACTAATAGATAAATCCCAAAGCCAAATGAATGTCAGTACTAAAGTACAGAGGTTGTTCATGTTTGAATCAAATATGATAAATAGGAAAAATGTGACTCTTGAGAGATGAGCTGGTGTTATTAAATGTCATTACCTATGCCTGTTCTTTTAATAATGTCTTTGATTGACTTCCTTATTTTAGCTTAAAAATGCTTGCTATAATCCTATAGACAGTCCTCAGTTCCTCATGTTAGTTTATCCTTTTTAACAACAAATGTAGTCTTCACAGAGAAAACCCAAGGCTGAAGCCAAGAGTAGACATTCTGAGTTATTAATTGTTTAAACAACCACCTGGGCAATGAGAAACACCTGTCTGTCACATGTAACACAGCTTTTGCTAGCTTTGAGCAAGTTCCATGATCTAAGTTAATTACCACATCTGGATGAAAATATCATAGTGTATATATATATATATATATATATATATATATATATATATACACACACACACACACACGCACATTATATATATTATGAAAGCAAAAAAAACTACCTTAATTTTTCTATACAACCCCTAACTCCTTTAATGGCCCTTTAATAAGCAAGTCTCTTAGAGCAAGGTCAGGACTGTATGGGGGATGTGGCACTAACTCCCAGATGATTTTGTTAATGTCCGGGTTGTGTGTATAGTTCCCATACAGATGTTTCTTTTCCACAAGTTGACGATAAGTTTTCCATTGATTTTCAAGGATGAGGTGTTCTACTCGTTAAATGTTCATGGGAACGACTGTAGTGGAATAAATATTATTCTTCCATTCTTAAATTATCTGTTATTTATTTATTAAATTTATTTTATTTATTTGATGATATCCCTGCTGCATTAAGTTTTTTGCCATGTGTACTATCCCTCCTTTGTCTGTTTGCTCTCCAAGGTTGACACTTACACGTTTATTGTGATTCTGTCCATTCTGTACTGGGTGTTCCCCCAGGATCAATACAATCTTAGTGTCTATCCAATACAATCTTATCTAACTTAATCTAATCTAATGTAGGGCTTGTCAAAACATTAGGAACGTTGTGTCAATTTTTGAGATTACAAAGACGGGCAGACAAAAAGACAGATAAGTGTTGTTCAATAATTACGATTCATCTTCTATTAAAAATGCTAAAAGTAAACATTTTCCTGCCTTAGGCCTTACACAGCTAGTATGTATGAACATCAAAAGTGAAGAGCTGCCAAGGGTGAACATTAAACACAACTCCTTATATATGTACTGTAAATTACCTCACTGTCTCTGTCCTTCAGTTTCACCCTCCTTCTGTTTCTCTCTAGCTCCCTCTGATCTATTAATGAGTATGAAACTGGCCTGCAAGAATTCTAGCAATTTTCTAAATTGATTTTTTCTCCACGGACAATTTACTTTGCTATTAGATTTACTTTAAACTATGTAAAGGGTGTAATCTAAATGTGTTTGTGTGTGTCCGTGCTCTTTTCATCTATGCAGCTCTGTCCATCATTCTGTAGATTTGTGTATCAACAAGCACATAATTTACCCTAAAGAATTATAAAAAAAAAAAAAAAAGTGTGTGTGTGTGTGTGTGTGTGTGCGCATGTTTTAATTTTAAAGATCAGATCAATGCAGAGAACTAAATGCATGAGGAAAAATGGGGCTGTGAAGATTGAAGACGGAATGACTGAGGGGCTAATTAACATTGAGGCATGTTAAGAGAGTTTTTAATTTTGGATGTTCCAAAACACTCATTTGTTTATGCAGCTTCAGTAACCTCTTTTGTCCTGGTCAGAGTTAAAGTTGATCCAGAGCCTATCCCAGAGCTTTTGTGCGTGTTATCCCTATTCCCATGTGGGTTTCCTCACAGTTCTTTGGTTTCTTCCAACCTCCTAAACATGCCAGTAGGAGGATTGATTAAAATAAATTGCTTCTTGGTGTGACTGTGTGTGTACAGATTGGTGTCGTGTCCAGGATGTATTCCAGGCTCATGCCTAGTCTTTCTGGGATAGGCTCTGAATCTTCTGAAACTCAGGCCAGGATAAAATGGTTACCTAGTGAGTTATAATCCTGGTGGGTCTGTAGTATTGTATCTGGTCTAAGTATTGTATTTACTCATATTAATCTGGCCTGAGCGAGTTTCTAGTATTGCATAGCCATTGTACAGAGTAAATGGCTCCAGTAAATAGCATTGCATTACCCAAGAAACTACACCTATACAGTAGTTAGCCTGTTCAACTAACGCCCCCCTGGCCCACTCCAGTCCGCCAAAGATTTCTACTCTGCCCCTGACCATTATCTAAATATTACTGGACATTTTTTTGCAATAGATTCTGCAATAAATACTGTGTGCTGTTCCTACTTCATTACGGTGGGTAGCAATATGGAAAGAAGCAGCAGCAGACAAGGAAGGCTATTATAATGTCCTTGTGATCTTCCACCGCCACAGAGCAACAAATGACATAAAAATCTAAGTTTAGGATAAGAAAAGTTGTGTTTGCTGAAACTGCTAAGGGAAAACTGTTGCAAAGGAATATCATTTGATGCAATATATCCCCCTGGGTTCAGATTTGTGCAAAACAGCAAACTATGAGTGTAGCCATGTTCATTTCAATCAGTCATGCTCTACCAAACAGAATGCAACAGGACTGTAAGGAGTTCCCTGCAGTTTATTTTTTCAGCATTTCATTTCTATGCATTCTAACAAGTGCTGCATACAGTATGCTGCAAAATCTTAATTATTTCGGAATATCTAGCTTGTTATATCTTCGATCCTCCGTATGTGAAAATGCTAATGTGGTAAAGCATATGTTCTAAATAAGACACATGCTTAAGTTTACTTAAGATGTAGCCTATTTATATTTAAAAGAACAAATATGGCTATGTTTACCAGAGTTATAGCTGCGATATTTGAATTGTTGCAAAATAAACGTAATGAAAATGTGGTAGTGCGTTATGTCAAGCATACTGTACGTACAGTACATAATGAAAATAACATTTTAGGGAAATTTCCTGTTCCCAGGCCCTGGCAATATAGTTGAATAGCCCTGGCCTACAGTAATGGCAGCAGGCACTAATTTGTTTATGCCCCTGTCACATCTTGACAAAGACCATAAAGTTCCCTCTCCATCCTAAAAATATGTAAGAATGCAGTGGGAATGGGGTCAAAATGGGAAAAAACTGCATTTATCAAGCTCATACTACTCCTTAGCCACATCCCTGTTAGATTCTCAACGCATCCATCATGTTGTCACTAATTTTCTATCAGACATTTGATCATGTGCTCACCACATCCAATGGGATTGAACCATGTTATTACTATGTCAGATCACCTCATGCTCTTACCAGGTGCTTATCACATGCTTACTATATTGCCATTGCGTCGAGCAGGTTAGTATAAATACTACGACACACGCAGAGCTTTTTATCACGCAGTGATGGTGTTAGGAATTGGAGCTAGTATTTATACTAAATTTGGTTTATGTGACATAGATGTGCCAATAACCTGCTGCACCCGCATCATAAATGTTGTAAGCCCCAAATGACCACAAGATGAACTTATGAAGTTTTATGGAGATGAATATGGTTTTATACAATGTGCCATGGACCTACCATGGTCATAACACAAACCTGAAGTAGTAATTGTCAAAACTGTTTGGTATAACTTATGAAACAAACCTTTGCATTATGGCACACTAACTTGTTCTTAGTTCATATGTTCTTATTTGTTACTAATAACTTAGTCAGTAGTAAATAGTAAGTATGTTAAAAATTAAAAGTGTTAATTAAAGGAAAGGAGATAACACTTTGTCACTAGATTTACACAAAGGGAAGGAGGGGGTGTGAGCCAGTGATAAGTGTGCAATTTTTTTTTTGTCTAAAATAGGACAAAAAAATGTGCCATTGTTCCACCATTTTTAAATGACACACCGCCTTGTTGCACTGCTGCACCTACATTAATGCTGCAAATGTTTATTTCTAATTACAGCAACAGTAGCTGAAGAAAAGAAGGGAAAAATTGGATTTCTTGAAACTTGAATGTTTTTCAATGTTTACTCAGTGGCAATAGCAAAGTTAAGTGATGTGAGTCCAACTCACTGAATTTGTGACAATCATTCTGAATTATGCAGTTTAAGGGGCATCAGTTATAGGTTTCTTGCCTGAATCATTGAAGGTTGAGGTTCGATACCCAGGGACTGCACCCTTAAAGAAAGGGCATTCAAATTGCTGGTATACCGAAGGTGCATCCTCAATAATGGACTGATTAATCAGTTCAGGGTCCTTTCTTGTATCAGCTTTAGCACCCCGGGTTTCAGCCAGTTGGGTAAAGGGTACCATGGCAATGTGTGTCCTTTTCCATGCAAAAGGCAGTATAGTTACCACCTGCTTTGAAAAATGAGAAATGGAGAACTGTAAACCAGTTCTGTGACTGACTGTTGCTTCTGTGGTAAGTTCAAGTGATTTCACCCTGAACAAAAAAAACTTCAGACTAAATGAATCTTATTGTTAATAGAGTGCAATATCAGCACTCTACACAGAGAAAAGCATTCTCTCAGAATACTGAGAGTTTCTTATCTATAATAAAGAACAGTATTTTGCCCTCACAATGCGACAGCACTCCACTGAAGAGTTTGGCAGATTGCTAATAGCTTACAGTTGAAATAACACAAGGGGAAGCTGCTCTGTGGTTTTTGTTTATTTCAGATCTTCAAACCAACAGAATAATTATTTGTTTGCTGCAAGACTGAAAAGAGTAATGGAATGATTGCATAATAAAATAAATATATAAATATATATATAAGAATTTTGTGTCTCAAGCCTAATAAATATTTATGGCCTAATGATGCAATGCAACCAATCCCAGATATTCAAACTTACTTCTGACACTATACTGTATAAGGTGCCTCTTTTGGTGAAGGCTGGTGACTGATACAAGCACTTCCTGCCATGTTGAGGATGTTCCACCACTCTGCTCCACTAAGGACATCACCCAGCATTTGTTCCATCGTTATTTCATCATTCTTTAATGTTTTGGAGCATGTAGCTTCCCTCTCTGTCTTCACAAAGAACATACTTCAGCTTTTGGGTAGCGCTGGGGATGTCACTTCACCTATATGCTCTGTTTAGGACATTTTAATACAGCTTTCTAATGACTTTGCAGATAACATACTGTAGTTATCCATCCACAGAGGATGTTGCATCGCCCACCTACCCACCTTTCGTAGGCTATCACCCTGCATTTATGGTGGATGTTGCTCCACCTCCTTGCTTCACAGTGGAATTCACTTCAACGCTTTACTCACCTGAAGACTGTCACCATGTTTTGCTTAAAAAATTGCTCCACTGAGAATGTCACACTGCCACAGCCATTAATGTAGGAGAGTTCAAGAAGCTAATCACTGACTTTGGCAAATTTCAGCTCAAGTAGGTGTGTTCGCACCCATAGTATTTTTAATCCCTCAGGTGTACTGTAGCTTTTTCCCTCAACCATTTCTGCAGTTCTGTAGCTATATCATGTATATGTCTAGGTCTATTGTTTTGGCTTGATCTGCTAACTTGGGCTCAGGACATTTGATTCTCAAGTTGAATTTTAATCTAGCCATTAAATCAAGTGGTTTGGTTGCATCATAAAAGTATTGTTTGAGATGGTCTTCCAACTCAAGAAGGAGGTAATCATTTGCTCGTCCAAAAGATACTTTGTTGCATCACATATAGCTTATGTTTAACTACACTTGGCATTACTTCTCTAACTGTTGTGTGGATAAGAAATGGGACTAAGGACAACAGTGTAATTGTATTATATCTACCTGTGTTCATAATTCTGCTTCTTACTACTGGTTTTAAATTGCATATAAAAAGATAATAAAATATAAAATACTTTAGATTATTTAAAATATTATTTCCCACCAAAGTATCCATCTGTTTTAACTGTTCTAAAAGTTAGAAGGCAAACCAGCATTTGAGTTGGAGCAAAACAACGTAAAATAAAAATGTTACAGTATATATGTGACTCCATCTTGGGTGGATATGAATAGCCAGATGAAAAGTGTTATAGCTGGGGTGTTTAATAGACTGCCCACATGAGGGCCAAAGTTGTGGTCATGGGAGAGTATGGCTGAGGATATGGATTAAAGTCAGAAAAGTTGGAAGAAGTGATCAGTCACTGTTGGTGACAGCTCACTTCCTAAGTGACCCAGCCTTTATGCACATGTGTACGGAGCTGTATTTATGAATGCTGAAGTCTATAGTTGCTTGCAAGTCTTTTTTTTTTTTGCAATTTCTGTCAAAGAAAGACGAATTAAAAATATATGCAAACTGGAAAATGAGAATATAATTGTACTTCTGACTAAATGTGTGTAAACAATAAGCCACCAATTCCTACCTGATTTAACTAGTTAATACATACTGTAGCTTCCTGTGATGGTTTAACTATTTGCTTTTGCCTTTTGTGGTGATGTAATGTAATTTATGACATTACGAACTCTGATTAGCTAATATACGGTATATATTGCTTTTTGGCAGCAATAACTTATTGACTGCAAAGTGCCCAGGTCCCATGGCTGCAAAACAAGTCCAAATCATCATCCCAGCTTGACAGTAACACCTGAATGCTCCAGACCAGAAAACTGCCCAAACTTCTGCTTTTATAGAGGTCTGCACACCTGCTGATAATCAAATAATCAAAGATTAGCAGCACCTGGCTGCAAACTCCTTAAATCCTGTGTAGGGTGTATTTATGGTCCACATGATTTTTTTTTTTTTTGGGGGGGGGGGGTCCTAAAAAAGTAGTTGAATTAAAAAAAGTGGGTACTAACTTTTGAACATGAATGTATAGGAAATTGATGATTGACTCAAACATATCCAAGGATGCATGCATGGTTATGGTGTATAGCTCATTGTTACTCATGTTTCATTAGCTCATTCCAAACCTGACAACTCTCACTTTCCCCCCCTCTTTGCCATCCCTCAAGCAGACATCTGCCTTAAGATGAAATCAACAATTTGTCATAGTCTGACCCTCATAGAGATACTGTATGTATAAGCAGCAGGCATGAATTCGTGCCATAAAGGACACATTAAAATGACATTTCCTCTAACAAAGCCCAAACCAGATTGGGAGTGGTCAGTATTGCTTGGCCATTTTCAAGGTCAGGCTCAAAACAGCCATGAGTTAATTAGGTAAGTGTCATGCACTTGGAGATGTGGCCAGTGACGGCTTTCCTCCAGCTGCTGCAAGAAATATTGTCAACCCCTGTGCCGACGTGACCTCATTAATTTCTCCAGATGTCTCCCGTCACCTTGCCAGCAATTGAGTGTTCCTGTTCCCCCAATTTCTCGTTGTCTTTGTCCTGAACTCTGCAACATCTACACTTAATGTGTCAGTTGACATTGAGAAAATGCCCAAATATGGCTGCTGGCTCACTTTCTTCTTATTAGTTCACCACTAATCAAGGGGATTCTATTTTTTTAAGCAGGATTATTCTGCCGTGACTACAGAGAGATAGGAAGGATTAGGTATCATTAAGGGCCGTAGTGGAATCAATAAAGATGCATGTCTGGTGTCCCTAACTAGGATGTCCTAAGATGTTTCATCTCTGTGAGATGCATTTAAAGGAAGAGATGAGGTTATGATCACTTCCATAGTGTGTAAAAAGCTTTTAAAATACTTTTAAATACTCTCAGATGTTACAATTGATGTAGTGAGTAACTGCACAAAATATACACCTCTCAAACACATGACTAAAATTTAAGTGAAATTAATAACATTGATTATCTTGTTACAAAGGCACCTGCCATTGGATGGAATACATTAAAGGAGCAGTCATTTTTTGAAGTTGATGCATTGCAAGCAGAAGACAAGGGCCAACTTTTAATGGCTAGATGACTGTTCAGAGCTTCTCCAAAATAACAGGTTGTCTGGGATGTTCCCAGGTATATAGTGATTAGTACCTACCAAAAGTGCTCCAAGGAAGAACAACTGGTGATGGGCGACAGGATCATGGGTACCCGAGGTGTATGGATGTTCGTGGGGAGCAAATCTAGCCCATCATTCCAGAGAAGAATTAATGAAGGACAAATAGACTGGTTTATGTGCTTCACCTACCTAAGGGAAGAGATGGTACCAGGATGCACTGTGGGAAGAAGGCAAGATGGAGAGACAGTGTGCTCTGCTGAGATAATCGTGTGTGCTGCCATTTCTGGATGTTACCTTGACATGTAAACCCTACCTAAAATTGTTATAGATCAAGTATTCCTCTTCAGGGTACACCTCAAAAAATTTGTTCAGGCATGGTTGGAAGAATATGAAAAAGAGATGAACGTGTTGACTTTGCCTCCAGATTTCCTAGATCTTAAGTCAACTTTGTATCTTTGGGACGTGTTAAAAAACCAAGTCTGATTCATGGGACCCCACCTCATCCTGTGCAGGATTTAAAGTACAGTATCTGCTGCTAATGTCTTGGTGCCAGATACCACAGCTAACCTTCACAGGTCCATGTCTTGAAGGGTTGTTGGGAGCAAGGGGACTCTAAGCAATATTAGGCAGTTTTAATGTTATGTGTACATGAATTACAGTTTGTATTGACTGAGAATCGATGAAAAAAAAAAGTGGTAGCATAGCATGTGAAGGATCCAAGTTACTGAAGGCCAGTGGTTTGAACCAAATACTAAGCTGCTACTTTTGGACCCTCAATCTAGGCCCTTAACCCTTAATCCTGTCTGCTCCAGGAGAGCTGTATCATGGCTGACCCTCTGCTCTGTTCCCAGCTTCCCAACAAGCTGGGATAAACACAAACACAATTTAACTGTGCTGTAATGTATATGTGACAAATAGAGTCCTATCTTAATCTGCTGTGATGTGTACAGTTTAATAGCCTCTGAATGATATGTATCCAGTTTTGTTCAAAATTTGTACCAGTAACTAATAAATGTTGATTTACTAATACTAAGCACTTTAATGATTAGAATTCTGGGGAAATCAATTTGCTAAGAAAAAAAAAATCCACACTACTATGTTCATTTTCATTTTGATTTATAATCATTACAACTGATAACAATTAGTAATTATTTATTCAATTATCATTCCAAACTATTATTCCAAACTTTCTATTTGTTATACCTGTAGTAACTGGATATGAAAATAGTAAAAAAAAAAAAAAACATCTTTATTCCGTCAGTGTTTGATATTGCTAGGTGATATGTAATGACAATTGCCAGAGACCCGCTTCAGTATTGACTCTCCAGATCCATCAGAGTGGTGTTGACCTGAGGCAGGCAAACACTTGTAATGAAGTAATCTAAAGCTAGAAAACCATTTGTTTGCACACTGCATCAAGATTATAAAGTACAAGGTCAACGAATTGTGTGTGTGTGTGTGTGTGTGTGTGTGTGTGTGTGTGTGTGTGTGTGTGTGTGTGTGTGTGAGAGAGAGAGAGAG
>JAQMYJ010000036.1:6594100-6608021 GCA_030014305.1 Clarias laeviceps | reverse complement strand
GGTTTACCATCCACGCTACATTGGGCTAACCGCTAAAGCTACGTCTTCTGGTCACCAAGGTTAGTTCACCCTGACACTCTCATGCTGTGCTGAGAAAGAAAGACCAAATAATGAGCTTTCCATGAGCACTTACTGCATTTTCAACAAGACATAATTGTTTCTTTTTCTCTCAGCAATATCTGACTTTATTGTTGCCTGCACAATTATTTTTTAATGATTATTTACCACTTAATAAAACTTTATTATGATTATTTATGTTTGATTTTTTATTTATTTATTAGGTCTATAAAATCTAAATTGTAAAATTAAAATAAGCTATTTATTGGTTATTGTAGTGCAATAAAGTTATTATTTAGCCCTATCACTATTTAGCATTATTTCAAAATAAAACCATTTGTAATTACTGTATTTATTCAATTTGTAAAATTTGTATGCTACCCGTCATTTAAAATTTATTTGTGTATGATCTTTAACACCAGCTACCATCTCAAACCTTTATACATACAGTACATCTATTACGCAATCATTAATAGCAATAAGTAGATCTTTTGAATTTTTAAATGGCTTTACTTTAGAATTTAAACTTTTTTCCCCCAAGACAGGGCTACCTTACTGGTTAAGGTGCTGGACTGTTGATCTCACGGTCCCAAGTTTGGGCACATTCTCTTAGTGAATTTAAGAAGAAACACATCAGAAACATATCAGACAAAACAGAAACTAACTTGAGTCTGAAATGAGAATCATAGCTTTGTTTAAACAGTAAAATATTCTTCTGTATGTGTACACATTTTGCATATTTGGATGTACAGTACAAAAAAGAAGCAATGTCTTTATAATGACAGAAAATTTAAAACTGGAGGGAAAAAAAAACATGACACTCAAACCTGGACTAGCATATCAGTTATGTGTCCACAAAGCATAAAACTACATTTGAAATGTGAATATTCTTCAGTTTTCTCATACTCTAAATTAAATGTCATATCTTGAATATTATGTGATTCTAATGTAGCAGAAGCAGCCATGGTATAAAACTGATGTCTATGATGAAAGTCAAGCCAGAAAACAGAAATGTCATAAAATGTCACAGAAGCACAATCACAATCACTTTACTGTTCTTTTATGACTACACTCAATATCAAAATTAAAGTTGAAGTTCTCAAAATGTAATGTGATGTATAGGAGCTATATAGAGTGTGTAGATGTCATATTGCCTTATAATCAACACTAATAAAGTGAGGCATCATTCAAAGGAACCATTAAGCTTAATAGCTTAATACATATTTGTTATGTTCCCTGTAATCTTCCACGTAGTGTTAAGCCCTGTAAAATACACACGATAACTTATATGTAGTGAATGCCGTGAAAGCTAAATTGAATAAATTCAGATTCATCTGCAGATTTTTATTGCAAGAGGGGAACTAAATGTTAATTTCTTAGTTTTGATTATCATGTGACTGACTTTAAACCACAACTATTATATAGAATGCCATAGATTGATACAATATAGTCTTTATTTTCTCTGCTTACCTAGCAAAATGACTCGTTCTCTGATTAAATTCAAATGACATTAATGCCAAGTAGCCCAATACACGAAGCAGATAAACAAATGGATAAATAGATGGTAATGAAAGATCAACATCGCAGCCATTACCACAATTCACAAGAGGCCTAAGCCTCGTTAAATCAAACTTGTTTTTTCCATTTCTCCTGCATGAGTTTTAATGACCCTATCCTATTATCTCAATTTAATCTTCTCAGTCTTGCACAACAGAGCCAATCAATCCCACAAGCTTTTAACAGCCACTAGACTTATCTAAAGCTATCAACTGACTCTCCATCCATCATAACAGCAAAATGGCTGATTGGATTTACATTCTGGCTTTGGCAAATAGGAAGGAAAAAGAAAAGGACTGACCACAATTGGTCTCATCTCATAAATGGCCTAGACATTTTTCTTGAGCCCCGAATTGCAAATAAATTTCCCTGAACCTTTGAGAAGCTATTGGCAGTAACTAAACTGCCACATACTTCAGTTACCGTCAACATGTTAGATTTGCTATTCAGTTTTCACATAAACACAATCTAACCATTAGTTTTTATCCTCTTATTTTATCCTGGATGAAGGCTTGTGATTGAAATCAATTACGGTCAAACATAGTATATGGACGATGATTTAATTCATCACCCCACATTCAGTCGCTACTGTACATATTACACATATTACACTAAATAAACATATTGAAGGCAGTGAGAAAAGTGAATTCTTATGGACCAATACAATCTATACAAGGATTATATTGGTTAATAATAATTCACTCTTCTCACTTTCTTCAATATGTGTATTTAGTCTAGACTTAACTACTTTAGTTGATTGCTTCAATTTTGACAGTTTTTATGTACAAAATTTAAAGTCATAATGACTCTATAAAACGTGACACTGAAATAGAAGCAGGGATTTGAGCATGTCTGTGGGTGTACATGCAGTTCCAAACGCTTCAGCAATATTATGTGTACAATAAAAATGATCTGTTCACAGAATGTTTTTCTTGGAACCACCTATAGATGGAAAATGGAAACTATGATCTGTAAGGCTGGGGAAATGTGACTACTTATTCATTTCGTATTCACTCGGAGTAAGGACCGATCAAGAAGAAAACAACTTTTGTGAAGTTGCAATGAAAGGACTTTGATTAAGTAGTCAAATATAGCCTGGAGCTATGCGTAATTGTTTATTTGGCCTGTGGTTTGAATTAAAAGCAGTTGGCTTTTACCCCATCCTTTCACTAAACCTCAGTCATTTCATAGGTGAAAGTCATTTTACTGACAACCGAAATAAACTTTTAATATTACTGTTTTATTGAGCTTAACATTAAGTTGACATCATTCATCTCATATGGTCAAATTTCCTGGGTACTGGTAGAGAACTAAGAATTTGAAATTTTGAAATAAATTTCAAGGTAGCTTTATTGTCAAGTCAAATTGTACATCAAGACCAAACACAAATTTTTTCATTATACTGTATGTGCAAACATGGGCCTCCACTGGGCCAGTAATAAAAGGGAAACACTATACAAAGCATTACAGCAATAAAATAGTTAAAATGCTATATAGATCCTTGCTTATTTTATTTTTTGGACATGAATTTAAACAGAAATGTGGTTTAGTCAACTTATAATTTTTTTAGTCCACTTATAACCATACAAATGAGCATAATTTCTCCTTCCTTAGCTTTTAGGCAGAAATGCTACCTTTCATTTTCAAACATGTATCGACTTGTTTCTTAATTTGCCCCAATATTGAGTGTAATGTTGTCTGTAATTAGCAGCGCATGCTTGTCAACTAATTTACTCCACCTGAACAGACTGGGCTTTGTACTGAATGGTAATTAAATGTGAAAACTGCTGCTGTTAACTCAAGGCTGAGTTACATGATTTTAATGAAAGTCTGTTCCATCCCATTTTTAAAAAAATATTTACCCACACACTTGCCTTGTACTTCATCTGGTTCTTCAGTTATGTTACATAGGCATGCAATGTGGTTTATGACATAACATTACAAACAACAGGATACAAATCTGAACTTACCATAAGCGTACATCTCAACACAGTTAGGCTGCCATCTTGATTTTGTTAATTTGGTATGATTCTATGCCAAGTATATAACACAGAGTTTAATTTCACTTTTTTAAGGGTAACATACTCTTTCAGTCTCCAAGCATTTGAATGAAGAAGTGCTCTAGAAAGCTAATGAAGTTCACAGTACATTTGTCATGCAATGTTTTTTGAAAGCCTGTGTTTGCAAAAAAAATATGATACATTATTCAATTAATTTTACATTTATAAATAACCACAGTACCTGACTGTGATGAAAATATGTTGGTATACAATATACAGTTTTGTATAACAGGATTTATTTAACGAATTATTTGTTTTTGTGAAATTAATGAAAGTATTATTATAATTATTATTATAATTATAACTATTATTATTATTTATAATAATAATAATTATTAGTATTATTACTTTTTAATAATTTATAATAATTATTCATTTATAATAATAATAATTATTATTATTATTTATAATAATTAATTATTATTTATTATTATTACTTAATTTATTTATACAATTATTATATAATAATATACAATTTCCCTTTAGGATTAATAAAGTTGTAGGGGGCCTGGAGCCTATCCCAGCCGACTTAAGGCGGGGTACATCCTGGATTGTGTGCCAATCCATCACAGGGCACGCAACACACACACGCACGCACGCACGCTTCGACTGTCGAAGAAAACTGGAGTATGCACAAGGAGAATATGTAAACTCCAGAACACAAATCCTGGAGGTGCAAGGCAGCAGTGCTAACCTCTAAGTCACCATGCCACCTATTATATTATATTATATTATGTTATATTATATTATATTATATTAATGCAATAATATTATATGATATGGCCAAACGTATGTGGTCATCTGACACTCATTTATGCCTGTTAAACTTCCCATGACAGATTTAGTTGCTGTTATATAACCTTCACTTTTCTTGGAAGGCTTTCCCCTTGTTTTTTCCAACATGGCTATGTGGATTTTTCCATTCATACCCAACAGCATAGTTCCAGTTCATTTCAAAGGTGTTCAGTGGGGTCAAAGTCAGGATAACACTTTGTGGCAACATATGGGGGAAGAATCACGAATGAGTATGATGCTCTCCAGATTTGGTATGTTGTATAATCAATATGCATACTTGAATATTAATTTAAGCACAATTGCTTTTAGGGGTTAACGAGTGTTTAAGATGACTTGAGATTTTACATCTCATAAAAAAAAACACACACAAATTACAGAAAGGTTTAGTACGGAGCCCCAGAAGTCACCTAGAGGAGAAAAAAAAAATAAAAAATCTGTGGCAACAGTTTTGTAATTCGTGGCAACAGTTTAATAATCCATTCCCACAACTTCTTAATCTGTTCTCTCAGTTTAATTATCCGTGCGCTCAGATTTTGTAATCCGTACCCACAAATTCATAATTCTGTGCGCACGCTTTCGCAATCTGTTCCCACAGGTTTGTACACAGACTCCTTTTAGAAGAGCAGGAAGCTCCCCGCTACGTGTTAATGAATCTTATTACATATTGTTTTATTGTGGCTCCGTAGTTTAGAGAAGATTACAAATCTTAAAATTTTATCTGAAGCAATTATTTAAAAATATGGGAATGAAATGACAAAACAAATATGGACAACAGAGCAGTCTTGGCTGCCCAAATACATTTACAGTAGGGTAGGTTAAAAAAAAAAAAAAAAAAAGAAAAGATGTTGATGAACTACTTCTTTAAGTAGAAGGGGATGTTGTTCACTCATGCTGAAAAGGCAGCATGCTACTTTAATGCAGTGGGGAATGAAATCTTGCATGCAAGCCCAGGACATGCCTAGCAGGCGGCATGGCATTACTGAGATAAAGCCACCATTGATGCACATTTGCCTGAGGAGGGAAAACACCACTTGTATGTCTGTCAGGATAACTAATTATTGACTCTGGAGTAGAGATAAAAGTTAGTTGCAGGAACAAAGCTTGTCAAGGACAGTGCTCTGTCGCCTGTGGCAATTACTTGCTCTGATCTGTCCCTGAAGTATACCATTGTAATTTTGTAAATAAGATCTACAAAAACTTTACCTGCATCCAAATGTGTTTACTCTCCCCAGGCAAGACATTTAGTCAACTAAAAATCACAGTACAAAAATTGTCTCTTCTGTTTATCTTACATAGAAGTTATGAGAAAAAAAAAAAAAAAGAGTCTTGTCCTATACTTTTCAAGAACATTCTGAGGAAGTGTTTATTTTCTTTCTTCCTTCCCCTAAACTCCGTCTCCTATGGTGAACATGTCTGCTCTACCGCCTCCAGCTGAATCATATCTGACTTTGTTCCGAGTTGGTGATTTATCTGTTAAGTAACCTGTGCCAGGGCAACTCATGAGATGCAAACAAGTAATAAAAAAATAGCAGCTGATGAAACAAACATTACAGAAGAAGAGGGGCACACATAAAACTAAACAAGTACTGCGGGACCTGTCAAATCTGCTCTGTTTCATCATGTTTAAGCCTCACAATGCCCTTCATGACAAACTCCTTTTCCCATCTGTCGCCTGTGGAATGTCGTGCCACCCATCATCATCAATATTTATACATGCGCACAAATTCATGACACTAACAATTTTAACATGCATGGTCGCCATGGCTCTTAAAAAGTGTTTGTTGCTATATGATGTTTCAGCACAAATAGAAGACTCCATGTGGCGCCTATTCTGAGTCATAATACGAAGCTGTCTCTTCCACTCCAACACCCAGAGTTCTAAGGGGTCAGCTTCCAGAGGGCTCAACACGCCATAAAACTTTAGCAAATGCTTTTGTCATCACCCCCACCCAATACATACTCTTTCTTTTTCTGCGTCTCATATTCCTCTATCTACAAAGCCTTGTGCACCATCTACCTGCCCTTTCTCTCCTGTTTCTGGATAACCCTTGGTGCTGCACCGCTCAGGCAGAAAGCTGTTTGACAAATTCATTGTGACAACACAATGACCTACAATTCAACTCTCTCAAGAGCCACAGTTGCACACATGGGGACAGCCATAACTGTGTCCACACCAAGCATCCAGTGAGTATACTGTACTTAGAAGGCAATGGATGGATGGATGCCTGTAATAAAACTACTGTACAGTACTTATAGAATTTGACAACATCCATATAATTTTAATTGTCATCAGTAAAGGATAGAACTTGGTTATTTGAGAACCTGCAGCCTTTCTGTCAGTTCCCACTGAACAGATGTTGCACATAAAAACCCGAGAAATCGGCAGTTTGAAATGATCATTCTTGTCTGTATGGCACCAACAAAGTCACTGAGATTACATTTCCAGCTCTAATGTTTGAAGTGAACAGTTACTGAAGCCCTTGACCTATATCTGTATATTATTATGCATATTATGCTTCTGCTATATGATTAGGTGAGTATATACTTTGCATAAATAAGCAGGAGAATACTGTAGGTCTGCCTATTAAATATCACAGCACACAAAGGAGAGAAAATATATAGGGAGGGAAATTTTTTTTAATGTTTAAAAACAATCCAATGTCATAGGGAACCTTTACATAAGCACATAGTAATAATAATAATAATACCTTCTTATTCCATTGTCATTCCTGGTTTTCTTTCTTTCTACATTGTAAAACAATGCTCAAGCCGTCCAAAATATGCAATAATCTCCTGTGAACAATTGATATTGAGATGCATCTGCTACTTCTGCTCTGTAAAGCTTTAATAACGGCTCTAATCTGAGGTGCTGGTTGTTAATTGGTGATTTCTGAAGCTGGTAACTCTAAATGAACTTCTCCTCTGCAGCAAACAGCTGACTTTCATGTCTTAAACATCTGACTTTCATGTCTTAAAACAATAACTGACTGTTGTTGATTGTTGCTGTTACTTAATTACCTGCTGTGTGTTATATTATAGATTTGGAAAAAAAGAAATTCCAGTATTGTTTCAGATGTATTTAAAAAATAAATTCGAACTTGTGTCAAAACTTTTGACTGGTTTGTCTAAACTTTTGTCTGACACTGCATATACCAATAAACGTCTGAATAACATTCAAACATAAAATGTACATAAACACAAAGAATGTATAATTGAATGAAGATTTCTGTGTTTATACATCTGTATATGTATCATTTTATAATATAACTGTAAAATTTTATTCAAAATTATGCACTGTATACAAAAGGTCTAAGCATCACAGGTATTGTAAATATGATTTCTAAGGTTTTTTTTCTTCTTCAAATGACTGTAAATATAAATAAGATTGTTATATGGGAATAAAATCAATAGATACAACGCACAATTTTCTTCAAATACAACTTCTGGTAGCAAGTTGGATGTTAGTTTATTGAAATGCAATATTTTTCTATTTCATATTCATTACAGTGTAAGAAACCTTAACCTTTTCCACTGGTTAACATTTTCATTCAAATTGAGTTGCAGTACAGAATTGTTTGACCAGAACTGAGACCTTGTTGATTCATCAAATTGACAAAAAAAAAAAAATTCTGCTGTGCAATCACTTTCTTCATTGCTATTTATCAATGTGGATATGAAGTTATACAGTATAAGATGAGAGTAACTGATCTCAGGTGTGCCCCATGAACTGATATTACTACTAAACAGACAGGCCCTAAGCCAAACCCAATTTCAAGTGCTCAGCTAAAAGGCTCAGGATGGGAAGTTTTACTGTGCTGTATCTACAAAGTGTACTGTAAAAATTTTATTGAGGACCACTCCAAACACTCATTATACCAATGGCAATACACTTAGTTTACTGTACAAACACACACTCAGATGTGCTCAAACAAATTATGACTCAATATGGCCAGGTCCGATACAGCAAGATAAGATGTGGCAGATGTTACTTTAAATTATTCCTGGTCTTATGTCTTGATCACAGGGAAAATGTACAGAATTATATTTTTACTTTAATATAAATGGATTCACTGCTTGAGCATGTGGTAGTGAATCGTGTTAATGTTTTATAAACCTTACCCAGGTTTGGTGCCATTTCTGGGTTGAGGATAAATTATAGAAAGTGATGGAAAAATGATGTAATAAAATAAAGTGATGAAAATGTAGTTCTGACCCCATTTTATTACCCTATTTTTATTACTCGTTTCATGAAAGCATGCGGTGAAACATTTAAAAACTCAAAGTGCGACATTTTTACCTTTAAGCAAAAATAGTTATTTCAAACTGACCAATATGCATGCAGAACTCACGCAGAATATTTCTCTCTCTCTCACACACACACACACACACACACACACACACACACACACAGACACACAGACACACACACACAAAGCCCATAAATACACTCAAGTAAAAATACAAATTACAACCACTGCAGGGACATCTGAATGACAGCAACTAGTAGTGGCTCTTAAAAGCCAGAAGGGGGTTTAATTATTTACAAAGTGCCTCTAAATTATGCCGAGTGAAATGTCAAGCAGCGGGGTGCTGTTGACGTCATCCCTCTGTCCACCTTTTTTGTAGCCTTAGCCAATGCCATAACACAACCTGTTTAATTGGAATGGCTCACTACCCCACATGTATTCCAGATGTAAGTAACACTGAAGGACAAGTGCCTGAGAGAGAAGGGGGAAAGTAAGTGTGTTAAAGTGGATGGCAACAGGAGGAAGTGGTGCGAGGACCCCCTGGGACCCTGAGAAGTCCACCTGCTGAGATTCATAATCACAGATACAAAGATACACGATTTGATCAGTGATATAGCGAAATATGGTCTACTGAAGCATTCTTAAGAAATGTGGTATGAAAATAAATGGATGTAAAAATAAAGAGAAAACCATGCATACACATGAATATTTAAGAAATAATGCTATTCATCCTGTGTAAATTCAATCATTATTTTCAAAATAGATGCAAAGTAATTTTTTTTATTATTCACTGAATTAATAAACATTTAGAATTTTTCCCTTTTTGTTCTTTGCAGATTGTGTATATTCTATTTTGTAGTTTCTTTACTCCAAAAATGTAGATCATTTATATTCTTGATTTAATGGACTTTTCTTGTAAATTATACACAAATATATTATAAATATGACATGGAAAGTTATAATTATGGAAAGAATGGATTTTTGAATAATAGCACAAATAAAATAACTTGAGAAATTTAATAAGTTAGTATAAACAACCCTCTCCTCATATCAAGATTATTTCTTATGTACATTATTATTATTATTCGCCTTAGATTATGTGGCATGCCAGCCAGGCATGTCCCTGTGTAAGTTGTTACTATAGTAACAAGAACATATCAGACCAAACACTAAAACAAACCTGTGCTATCTTGCAGCCACAACTAATGATGAACTGCTGTAAATAATAATAATAATAATAATAATATATAAAATAAACACCTTCTGATCACACTGATTAAATTTGTTTTTGTTCTGCTGCTTGATTCTGCAGTGGTGGCCAAAAGTATTGAGACAACTGAAATTTTATCATTTATTGCAATCTCAATTGTTTAAAATAATTATGAGGATAATAAGAATACTGTGTAATTGTATGCAGTGAAATTGCTATATATTTATTATTGTTTAGTATGAAGTCTATTATTCTTCAAAAACCTGGCTGGGCATTGAGTCAAAAGATGTCTGCAGTACTCTGGTGTCACTCCCTCAAACCCTGCTGCTTGATTTCTTCTTGAACATCATCTACAAAAGGCAGTTTCTTGAAGTCCTGACTGCTGCTTTCACAATCATCCAACTATTGCCACATAGTTTCAACTCTTCATAGTTTAGAACTAATTAGTGAAATCAGCTGTTTCATGCACAGGAAGAACTATATTGTTGGGTTAATACATAAAAAAAAAATTTATATGCAAGAAGTATGCCAGACGTCAGGCACCATAAAATGAACCCCCTATATTTTCCTTGTCATTTGTGAAATGTGTTCATATATTTGCTGTTCCAGGAGGTAAAACTAACAAAATGCTGTCCTGCAGTGCTCCAATCCGCACTAAATCTTTGACTTGACATGACTGGTTACATCATTTAGAGATAAACTGATGAAATAAATAGTGGATATTTCACAAGGAGAAACATCGAGTGATTTCACAATGTGATGTCAAAACCAACCTGATTTGCAGTTTTAAATTGCGGACCCCCATACTTCCTCTCGCTCTCTGTCTTCTGCTCTGACTGTCTCTCAGTCCATGGGGTCATCATTAGGTCTGCTTTCCATAGCAGCATTTTAGCACCAAAGCAGTGAGAAAGGAAGTGACAGAAGTATGCAGACAGTAAGGAATGTCAGAGCATCACTTCAGTGACATGCATTCTGCTTTAAGCAGAGTGACAGAAATGACAGACGTCACCTGAAGCCATGTCCTATTTTAGGTACTGTTCATATGCCCTGTGAAAGAGAAAAACTGTACAAAGATGGACATTCCTTTTTTTTTTTTTGGTGCATATTTTCTCATGTACTGCCTTTTCAACGGAGCACAGCCAGAGGTCGAATTGAAGTAGATGGTCTGCCTGTGCGACCAGAGAAGTGGGGCATCAGACAGCACGGAAGTAGAGATAGTGTAGATATCGTAACCATTAGCACTGAGTAGTAAACAAGGAAGACCATCATATTTTATTCCGGTCTTTACACTTTGGACTCAAGACAGACCTGCTTTATTAGCAAAATGCAAATCAGACCTCAGTAGCTGTAAGACAACTACAAATATGATTAGTGGAAAGTGAAGAGGATAGTGGTTGTGGTGGAAAAAAAGTTCTTTTAGTTTAAAGACAGTGAGAGAGAGGGAAGGAGGCTAGGTTGAGAAGTACTGCCTGCTCTAATAGTATGAGACAGATCCAGCATTTAGTTTCTTCTCTCTTGGGAGACTCTGACAGAAACAATTCCCGTATCCCGTCGTCCGATTTACTTTCTTTTTCTTTTAAATTAGCTGTATGGTTTACATACATGTCCATGTCTCTTTTCAATTTGTTCTCATTGTTGGGATTCAGTAGTCGGGTAAGACCTCGGCATGGTTTGAAAGCACGAGTAAGAATGTAAAGAAGAAGAAGCTTACCCCTGTACACAAGTAATCCAGTGTAAGCTCTTTTCAGTCTTCACAAAGCACTCTTTGTAATGTCTTTAAAGTTATGGCCTTGGGCTTTTAATGAGTTGATTAGTCAAGACTGGAGTTTTTCCCTTCTTAATCAGGCTTAGAAATGTTTGATCATAACCCAAACCTCTGAAACGGTGATCATGAGCTGCTTTAAAAAATTCTTGCGTTTAACACGACTGTATGCCAGTGTAAACAACCATGGGCTAGTAACTCGAGATCTAGCTATTTACTGGCGAAATGCCTGCACACTTTCTGAGGCTGTAAATTAGGTTAAAGTAACTGGTGTGAGAAATGAAAGGTTTAAATGTGACATGGCTGGCAGAGACAGGCAGTAAATTACCACATTTTCTCCATCTTCAGAGAATTTTTGAAAATCATTAGCTGCAAATTTAATCTAGCCACACAGGATGCAGTAGCACGGGTGAACCGTAGGGTGATCCAGAGTTACTGCTGACCATGAGACCTCTCCAGACCGTTCATGGTAGGGAGGGAAAGTGTGTGTGTGTGTGTGTTTTGGGCAGGGAGGGTGTACGGGCAGACACACATCGACATGACGTTTGCATTGCTGAAGAGAATGTGAGCTAATGAAAGCTAGAGGCTGTGCTCACTGGAGTATAAAATTCACATTTGGCTGGGCCGGCTGTGCAATCCGATATTATGAGCCCGAGTCCCCCCCCCAGATCCCCCCCCGCCCCACACCTACACACACACACACACACACATGCGTTCATGACTCATACTCATTCATACTTTTAGGAGAAAAGGACCCAAATAGCAATCTTTAAAGGAGGCAAATATGACCGATAGATGTGCAGAAGGATATTTTTTTTTAACATGGAACAAAAGATTTAAGCAGATGTCACACAAATTCAGGTCACCAAGGAATCAAAGACATCAGTGGTTTGAATAGAGTAACTACTTTGCACCAACAGCAAGGGGTTTCATTTCAAGATGGCAGCAGAGATCTCAAAAATCAGCATTTTATTTTTGCTGATGGATGAACTCTGAAAAATACACAAGAAAGAAAGGTATGGAGCCACCATTTATTCGTTGGTAATCCAGGCATAACTTGTTTATTCGTGTTAAATGGGGGCATGCTTTGTGAGGTCATTCAACGGGCAGCACAAGTGACGCACATAAAAAAAGAAAAAAAATGACCCAATCCCAGCACTGGTCAGAGAATGAATTGTGATTGGATGATAAATGGAGATGCAACTGAATGCGGCATATTCTGATTGGATTGTGGTACAATGATGCTCTTATATGATGGATAACAATATCTTTGTACAGAATGTGCACTTTAGGACATAATGGGATATTAACTAATATGCCATGTTTAATAATTTTGATGGATCTTTCTTATAAAAATCCACACAAGGATGTGATATTTCATTTATTTAGATATTTACTCCTATAGGATGTTAAGCTTATAAACATACACTGCTATATAAACTATATAAACTATATATTACAAGTAAAGCTCGGCACCCTTGGTACAGAGAAAAAGGAAAACCTAAGGATAAATCAGAGTACTTTTGATAAACGCATCTTCTAATGGGGTTCAGGAGCCGAGTGTTTGAACAATGGAGCTGCTTCAGTTCAGTTCAAGAGTTCAGGCGCATTACGAGTGGTTGACCTGTTTTCCCTGCTGTAAGCCGGACGTTCATCTCAACTTTAACGGGACAAGATCCTATAAATCAGGCCATCACTCCACCATGTACAGTACGACCATGGAATCCCTATAATGAACCATTTTTTTCATTCAGACATTCATCAAGCCCTTTTGCTTCAATAGTTTTGTTTTTAAATGACTATCAGAGCACATGAGCAAAATTTAGCTTAAACAACATGCACCTCGAAGTATTAAAATGATACATTTAGGTTTATAACAAAATACTGATGAAAAACAATCTTGAAAAAGCTTTCCCAAATACTTTTATTCAAATAATGTTCACTTTTTTACTGTATTACAATTGTACAATTACAGTATGCACATGTTCAGTCAAGAACATGGTGCTCTCAGACAATGTGGAAGTAATAAACTCTAACCAAGATATATGCTCAGAAATCAACTTTCACATCACTCCTGACCCATCAAAGGAATTTTATTTACCCCAAATCACTGTGCTCAATTGTGGTTTTCTTTTTCAACAAGAGGTTCACACACAATACACACATACACACACACACACACACACACACACACACACACACACACACACACACACACACACACACACACACA
>JAQMYJ010000036.1:6572467-6593902 GCA_030014305.1 Clarias laeviceps | reverse complement strand
TATACACACATACACACATACACACATACACACATACACATACACATACACATACACATACATACACACATACACACATACACACATACACACATACACACATATACACATATACACACATATACACACATATACACACATATACACACATATACAGAATGAGAGTTTCTTTGTAAGTTCAATCCATATGTAGGTCAGCATGTGCCTGGTTGTATGAGATCAACGTACAACATTGGACCTTCATTATGACTCCAAACCTCCCCTTAATCTCTCTCTCTCTTTCAGTGTTTGGGCACATTGATGTGAGATGCTTCATGTAATGGGGTGAAACACAGGATAGTGTACGCCTCAGGTGGAAATAGTGCAGTTGAGCGCTCACACATCAGTGTGTGCTGTCCCCTCACCAACTGTGTCTTTGCCAGGACAACAAAGCTGGTCTGTGTTCAGTCATTATAATAATAAAAAAATATATAAATTCTATTCTATAACAATGTTATGATTAAATTTATTTATATTGTTATTGAGCTCAATGACTGATCAATAAACATGTTAAAACGATTATATATACATCATGTAATTTTTTTTAAATATGACTGATTATTGATTATTTATGATAATTGCTAATTTTAGCATTATAGTCAGCTTTACAATTACAATTCTATAGTTTTTTAAATTGGAAATTATCTTTTATATAGTTTGTTTTTAATTAATTTACATTTTAATTTCTTAAAACTTGGAATACTGTACAAGCACACTAAAAATCTTAATTTTTCCAAAAAAATAAACATTGTCATTTTAAGTAAATAATGTTTAGATATTTGAGTTGCTTTTTTCCACTTAAAAAAAAAAAGTTTATTTAACATATTACTACTACTACTACTACTACTACTAATAATAATAATAATAATTATTATTATTATTATTATTACTATTGTTAATAATAATAATAATAATAATAATAATAATAACAGTAGTAGTAGTAGTAATAATAATAATAATAATAATAATAATAATAATTAATTGCAGGATCTCAAAAGGAAATTATGTAGATTAGTCTCATGTTCTGACATAGATGTTAAATACAAAAATAAAATGACCCAATAAATAAAAAAATAACAAAAGAAATAAATAAAAACTAGAACAAGATTTTTTTTAATGTTAATTCTTATAACTGCAGCAAAACACCTTACTGCTGGATATAGATAATTTAAATGCTTTTAAATATTGTTTTTTTTTTATATTTCGAAAATTATATCTCTATTTTAACCATTTTTTCATGAAAATATTCATGTGCATGCAAGAAAAAAAAATACTAAGGTCAAATATTTAATTGGAAAATAATGTATTGCTTGTTGAATCATCACACCTTGGCATAATGCTGCATGTTTCATATTTTAAGCTAACATAGATTTAATTAATTTATTACAAATAAATTTATTTAAATGTAAATTTATGAAGATTGCAAATATCAACACTTTTGAGAAAATGTTGATGTTAGTTAATGTTTTCACTTATGCCACATGTACATACAAACATGTGGCATAAGTGAAAAGATTAACTAACATCAACATTTTTCAACATCAATTAGGGTTAAACAGTAAAATGATTCCTCTTTATTCGACAGGAAAGCAGATATTTTCTTTAGAAATACAATATGTGGCACAAGTTAATAATGAGAAAATTAAAATATGGGTTGTTTTTGACAAGTTATAGTTATAGTACATTAATTATGCATTTGTGTTACAGTACATTTTTGTTTTAAATGAGAGTTGCTTGCAATTACAAGAATACCACATTTTTATATTTATTTGAAGAAATCCATAAAAAGACTAAATAAATAAGTTATTATTTTTTATAAAAGACTGCATATGACATTATTATTATCAGCCATTGTCCGTATGTTCTGCTACACTTGGATAGAAAGTTAGTAGACAAGCTAAGAGTTCATAACTGGTGTAACTAATTAGAGTTTAAATCAGGTACTTTGTTACAAAGATAAATAGAAAGATTTCATGCCAAGCACTGACACAGAAACAGCTTGCATATACGCGCACACACATGGCCTGTTCCTTAAGACTTGAGAGATTAAAAAAAAAAAAAAAAAAAAGGGTTGAATGCTTACTTTTCTCTTACACTATTACTCATATTTTCTAAAATGTCTCCTTTCCATGATTGCGATTGATGAAAGAGCTGCTCCAGTACAAGATGTCTCAAATCCAGATCTTGATTTTTTGACACAGAACAGGATCTGATTGCTGAAAAACTTTCACTCGAATATTTTAAATCTCAGTAATTTAAAGGCGTAAAGCACTTTTTAAAAAATAAACTCTTAAGTCACACATCTAACACATTTTTGGATGAGCATTTTCATAATAATAATAATAATAATAATAATAATAATACTAACAACTTTGTGATTTAGATAAGATAAAAATTACCATGCTGCTGAAAAAAATAAAAAACTTTTAAAAAGTTACACCTTTCTTTTACTCGCTCTTTCATGATGAGTGACTTATGTTGTTTTGTCATTTTGCAAACCATTCACCTAGCTAGAAATAAAACTTTTATTTATGTGGGTTCTATGTAAGGTTTCCTATTATTATTATTATTATTATTATTATCATCATCATAATACAGAACATCTTTTTTAACAAAGAATTTCACACTCATGGCATGTGACCCAGTGTATGAGGTGAGATATTTTTAAGAGACCTCAAACCACCACACACAGTAGAGAGAAAAAGAAATCAACTGGTGGTAACGGTCACCTCTTGTGTCTTACCGGTCTATGACACACACATTTCCATCCTAAGGGGAATCAGAATAATGTGTCCATGAGAATCGCTTTTACACTGAGAGGGGAAAAGAAGATGATTAAAGACTGCTTGACCTTTACATGTGAAATTTTGGAGATATGAGTCCTTGCAGACCCCTTAAGGTTCTGTTGTATTATCTGGCATCAAGCCGCCAGTAACAGATTTTTTATTCATATAAGTTGTGAGGTCGAGCCTCCATGGTTTACACTTATTTTTTTCCAGGTCCCAAGGATTCCCAGCAGAACACTGCTCAAAGCATCACACCACCTCTGCCAACTTGTATTTTTTTCCATGTTGCACCCTGGTGCCATTTTTTATCCAGGTAAGCGACACACACACATTTCGTACAGTAGACGGCACACTCAGCTCATGATATGTCTTTGCCTCTTATGACAGGAAGGCCCATAACACACTACACAAACCCTTTGATGCACACACAGTCTGACCGAGCACTGACCCTGCATACAAACTCTTGTTTGTTTAGTATACTGTACACACACACACTCACACACACACACACACACCGTCTTGTCAAAAACCTTCTTCTTCATTGTTTTTACCCCATGGCTATCTGAGAGCGCTGTTCGAGTCAGTCCAGATCCCTATATTATGGGCTGATGTCATTTTCTTGTCTCCGTGTGTTGATGTAAATTGGATTTTTTTTTTTTATCCTACATTCTGCAATTTATTAAAACACATTTCTTATGTTTGACATGGTGCCCGTACTGGCCTGTGATATTGTGATTACCTTTATAAGATAAACACGACATCTCGGTTCGTTATCAGACACACAGAGACATCAGGGACACCAGACATTGGTAACAGTGGTCAATAGCATAAAGCTAATTATGATTTACTATGCATACGTACTGCAGCTTCCTGCACTGCAAAGGTCAATATTAGCAAAAGGAATATGAAAACGATATGTTATGCAGCCTTTGCATGTGTGTAAATGTGTGTGTGAAGAAAAAGAAAGGCAGCTGGCCTCACATAAGCCTATGCGGGCAGGAGGATTGTTATTGAAATAACACAGTCATCCTGATTGAGATGTATTTAGTTTAGTCACTGATGCATAGCTCGCTTTATTGAACGACCCAGCAGCCTAATCAAATCCAAATTATCTCCATATCATAAACACAAACACTGACGGAGACAATGGAGGCAGGATTTCTCGCTGGGTGATTTGTGTACGTCAGTAATTTATCAAGTGGTGCACGATTTATTTTTATTGTTACCAGCGTAAATCAATTGTATCACAGTTGATGTTCCCATGGGGCCAGACCTATTTGTTTTTGTACAGGGTCTGTAGCTCTTGTTTGGCACAGATGACCTGATAAGAGTGACAAGTCTGCACAGAATGACAATATTCTGACAACTAATATGAACAAAAGACAAAGTTTTGATTGTTAGATAAATAAGCCTGCTATTTTTTTTTTATCTCTCAATCACCCTCACTTACTTTCCACATTGCTTATCCTTTACAGGGTCATGGAAGGCTCGGGGCTCTAGGGGTAAACACTCTGGATGGGATGGCAATCCATTGCAGTCTTCACAATTTAATTCAATCACTATCACACTGTCTGTGGCTTTCAATTATTTATTTATTTTTATTTGTGTGTGTGTGTGTGTGTGTGCGTGTGTGCGTGCGTGCGTGCGTGCGTGCGTGTGTTGGGTCAATCAGTTACTGGTGCAATGAATTAGATAGAAAAGGGTGTGTAACATGACTGTCTGGATTAAACTGTGTGCTAACTTTACATATACAATTAGAATAATGATTAATACAAAATAAAATAAGGAAAGGAAAAAAATACATTAAAAATTTAATACTACTACCAATACTATCACTAATAACAATAATACTGCTACTAGTACTAATAATAATAATTACGCCTACCATGCAAAAAGGCCCGGGTTCAATTCCCAGCCAATGTCCAAACCCCAGTTACTGGATAAACTACCAGGACCAAGCTCAATAAAATGTGAGGGTTGCGTTAGAAAGGGCATATGGCGTAAAACATTTATCAAAGTTGTCTGCAGATCGCATGGTCCGCTGTGGTAACCCCTCAACGGGAGCAGCCAAAAGACCAACATTATTATTATTATTAATCTTAATATTATTATTACTATTATTATTATTATTATTATTATTGGCAGTAGTATTAAGAATAATATACATTAGAGTATTTACTTAAGCAGAGACTACTTTGCTGAGCACCAAACAAGTTGTGTTTCAACAAACTATATAGTATTCAACAACAATAATAATAATAATAATAATAATAATAATAATAATAATAATGGAATTTCAAATAGAGTTATAATAAGTGAATGTGCTTTTTTCCCCTAACTAGATTAATTATTTGCAACACTGCATAATACTTTGTTTTTGTTCTAAATGTTATTTGTTACAGTCCTTGTAAATGAGAAGAAGAAATAAATGTGAAACTTGTTTTCAGCAACACAGTGCCTTTTTTCTGATCTAATTAAAATATTTAGTAATAAAAGTAATAAATTATGATTATGATTGTTGTTCTTGTTGTTATTATTATTATTATTATTATTATTATTATTATTGTTCTCATCCCAAAAATGATGCATGAAAGCTTAATATCAAAAACGACCAGAAGCTGGTTTCTGCTGTCGGTTAAGGGACACTTATGATGAGTCACAGGCTGATTCACAGCACCAGTTTAGATTATTCATACTGCTCATATGTGGCTTGCCAGATTATTTTTCATATTGTGGATGTGGTCGGAGGTCATTAAACATGTGTAAACTCTTCCTGATTAAAAGGTATAATATCTCTAGGACAATAAACCACTTGTAGTCCAGGCAAACAGTCCCGGAATTATGATCCTGCATGCTGAAGTGCACGCTGATGACTGATGGTATGTATTAGCTGGACTAATGTGGTATATTATATGACTGGGACAATAAAGCGCTCTGAGGTCCTGTGGCATTTGTTTATTGTGTCTTGTAGAATGAAAGCAAAAATGGTGGAAAAGGCAGACATTTAAGAAGCTGCTGAAATTTCAAATGGGAAGCTATTTGGAAGAAGTGATTCTACAGTTTAAGACTAAGTTTAAGGCTCAGTAAAAATAAACACAGAGCTAATAGACTGCTTCATAGTCAACATAGTTATTTTTTGTAGGCATCAACAACAATAATATATTTTTATTACTATTATTATTATTATTATTATTATTATTATTATTATGTATGAAGCGATCAGCTTACGCTCGTAGTTTGCAAAACACTCATGTGACACTTTCATCTCTCTTTCTCCATCTCTTCCACTATCTCACACACACCACCATAAACCATGTATTTTAAGTGTTGTGTTAAAACATTAAAACGTCTTTGATTACCTTAACATTTACAATGTTTTAAAAATATATTAAGGATATATAAATGTAATTCATGTACAGTTATGTGGCTATCCAAGAATTTTGGGTCTGAAACTTAATTTCAACAACATAATTTAATTATTAATTTTATTATCAAAATTGATTGGAAGGATTAAATAAACCACATTTTACCTGTTTTTTTTTTTTTTTTTATCTATGAACTGTATACACATTTACAACTGATTATTCTTTGAAAATACATACACAATCATCATCATACTGTATAAAATCATTACTCTCAATTCACAAATATCACAACACCGTAAATATTAGTCACTGTACAGCCAAAATAAAAAATAAAAAAAAAACTGTCAAAGTTTGCTTTTTGTATTAGGGAACTCTGAATGCACTTGAAATGTTTAAATGTCACTATGTCCCTCACAGAACAAGCAGGGTTAAGACATCAGCAGTGTCTCATCGAGCATGTTGATCCAAGGATAATCTGTCCTTATGTTCTCAAAGGCTATTTGACATTATAAAAAAAAGAGAAAACAGTTAAATAATAAATAAAAAGCAATAAAAAGCAAAAGCAATTGGTTTGTAATCCTGCAAACCAATCTCTCATCGAGTGAGCCACAATCTTATTAGGGTTCATGGAGAGGGCATGAGGATGAGGGTGAAGCTGATGCTGATTGATACAATGCCCACCTCTTTTTCCACTTCAGGCTGTCCTGTCACATTGCTGCTTTGCGTTGCTAAAAGCAGTGGCCACCCACTGTGGTATGATCTCTCACCTCCAATTCCTCTTTCGCTCGCATTATATTTGCCTTCTGCTGTCATATGCCCCTCCCATATACAGTATGTCCTGGTGTCTTCATTAAATTTCACTGACTGACCTACTGTAAAGCTATCAGACCCAAAGTTTTTTTTTATCCAAGGAACGGGCATGGGTGTAAATTATTACTCTTGCTGGTTGAGAATAATGATAAGGGGAGTAGTTTTATCCTCAATTGCAGGAGCGTTATATTTATTTTTGCCTTTTGTATGTGTACAGTACAGTGTGTGTGTGTGTGTGTGTGTGTGTGTGTGTGTGTGTGTGTGTGTGTGTGTGTGTGTGTGTGTCACATATCATCTGCCACGGATTTTTAGATCTGTTTTCCTTTAGCCTACATTATCACAGGCCAGCAGCTGGTGCAGCCTATGGGAGGAAGAGAAATTATTTTGCCCCTCCCTCCTGTCTCACCCAGAATTAATCCTGACACCTTGACCCTTAGCTGAATTCTCAGTGCCGTGTTGTAATATTTAATAGCACAGATTGGCCACAAGACATTCAGTCGAAAAAGAAAGGAATAAAAATAAGTAAATACATAAATAAATAAATAATAATAACAATAATGCACTCTGTCAGTCATGTTGATTTAGATTAACACAAACTCTTAGGAAGGAAGGGGAAAGTTCAACGCAACACCTAATAAAACCGGAGGTCTCCAAGTTTGTAAAGTGGGCCTGTGTAAGTGTAAACTTTTAAGCGATCTAATGGAGATGACGTTTGGGAACAGAAATTCAGAGAAACTTTGACTAATATCTATATTTACCCACTAGTGCCTGTAAGGGTTTATATAATGTATGCATTTTAACAGGTCCTTTGTGTATTGTTTTGATGTCCTCATATGTTAAAGGTTTCCTTATAAGAGCTTTTATGTCTTTAATACATATTTTTTTATTTTAAAAAATACTACTACTACTACTACTACTACTACTAATAATAATAATTATTATTATTATTATTACATTTTTATTTGAAAAGAGTTTTAGGGTGTTTATGGATTCTGGAAGGCTGTTACAGTAAAAACAAATAAATGCACACAAACATAAATAAAAGAAAACCTCCTGGCCGAATGTTCACAATCCATCTATTATTCACTCAACAGAGTGCCTTTCAATAAAATATCACTGCTAAAAACACAAAAATGGCAAAAGTTACATATTTCTGTAAATGTTCCTTATTCATCTGCCTAATCGTATTTTTAGTTCAGTTTTATTTCCCCCTGTTATTTACTCCATTGCAAACAAAGTGCTGCTCCAAGCTTTTAAAAGGGGCACAGTGACATGAAAATGACTAATCCATTTCCATTTCGTGGAAAGAAAAAAAAATATATGGCCTTCACCTCAAGCCCATGCTTTTACAAACCAAAAATGAATACATTTATAGAGAAACTTTTATCTCTTTCTTTCTTCCTCTATACAAAAATGGATTTTTTTTAAACCAAAAACTGTTACATTTTTGAATAAGCAAGTTTTAGCTATTAATACTTTATTAATACTTTGTTAACTTTCTTTTAGCAGCTTTAAGAGAAACAACTCATTTAGGCATATACAATGAGAAGTGTTCTTAAAAGACCTTCAAACAATACTAGATCAATCTTTCAGAATTACCAGGTTGACCAGGTATGTTTTATCTTTTTCTTTAAACTGAATTTAAATTTTGTAATAGTAAAAAAATATATATTTTAATAGCTAATAATATCTGGGGCAGTCCACCAACATTCAGGACTCTTCAAAATCAGAAATATCTTTAGAATAGTCATTTCTAGGTATGCTAAAAGATGGATATATTCCAATCTGGAAGGAAGAAAATGAATAAAAGTTTTAATAAATGTTAATTTTTGTGCACACTTTTATCACAAAAAAGTCTGTTCTTGTATGTTTACTTCTGGCATGTCCGTGCATTTTATATATATATATATATATTTTTTTTTTTTTTTTTTTTTTTTTCGCCTTTTTACAAGCATAGAAATAGGAGCACTGCAACAAACTCGGCATGAATAGTTTATATGCTGAAATGTTGCACGTGTCCATTTTCATGGTTCAACTCATAACTAAATGGAAGGATGCTCCTCTTGCACAGAGGTCAGCCGTGCTTTGGGGAAAGAGAAATGCTGCTTTTGGTTTTCTCTAAACGTTTTTTTCTAGAGACTGAAAATCTGTACATGCAAACAGAAACTGTGAACTATGTCAGTTGTGTCCTTATGGAAAAGTTCTAAACTATTTGAATCCTTATTATGTATGTGTACTGTATATGTATACTTAGTTAGATTTAACTTTTTTATTGTATAAATGAAATTTAATAAAATTTTATTTAAAATTGAAAATAAACAAAAAAATGTTAGTTTAAAAAAAAACATAAAAATTTTTTTTTAAATAATAATAAAAACCAGGATTCAACACTATTTCCAGGTCCCTAATTAAAACTAACCAGATTCGTGATAGTGACAGTAACTGCTTTGTACAAAAGGCCAGATTTTTTTTTTCTCATGTTCAGATGACATTCCAGTGGATTTGATCTAAAAATAGATCATAAGGTTATGCACATCCTGAGCAGACGCTGTCATTTAAGCAAAAAAGTGATCTAGTATATACTGTACATAAATCACAATTGTTGCATTAAATTAAATGAGCAAACTATTCTTTTGGACCTCACTATATATGGTTGTAGATTCAAATGTAATAGTGTAGCATGATTTTTCTTTCACTCTCCTCCCCTTTTTTTGTAGTTGGTCATAACACTAAATCATGAGTTCTGAATCTAGGACAGGATCCTAATCCAGGACATAAGGAATGAGACCAGATGTACTGTAATCAGTTGGTCCATGAATACAGCCTAAAATACACACAATGTATATACAGTACATATGGTGCACACATGGTAACCTCTATGCGCGAGTGACTTATAGTCAAAGACAGTCCTGTGTATTTATTTTTATTGTTATGCACTTGTAACGCTACTCTAGCAGTTATGTTCACCTTTTGTTATACTTATGCTATTTGCCTTAATTTGTTTTGTATTTCAAGTGACATGGCAATCTTGGAAGTCAATTATGTACAGTATGTGTACGTGAATATGAATGGGATGACTAAAAATAATCCTGCTGCAGTATTGCATCCAGCCATTAGGGGGCAAACAAAGGACACAGACGCAATGCGTGCACAGCAAAGCACAAATGGACACAATCGTGACACAATGGGGGTGTTTTTTTGCCTAAGAGAGTAAACATCTACTGGCTTGGGAGAGAAGGACTCTGCAAACGATGCTTTCAATAAGAGCAGATTAGCACCGTGCTGGGTTGGATGTCACACATGCACAAAGATGTAGAATTCTCTCACATGCACGCGCACACACACACACACACACACACACACACACAAACACACACACAATGCAGTTAGTAGTCTTAATATCTCACTGTGCCTAAGCTTTCGGACTATCTCAGTCCCCCACTGAGACAGAAGTGAAACGCTGCCTCTGATCCTACAAGCGAGGGCCAGAGAGAATCAAACAGACAGGACAGTGCAAAGAAAATGGGCTTGAAAAAAAGAAAGAAAATGCAGGACTCCTGCAGACCCAGTGTTAGCCTAGATCTCTGAGAAGTTCTTGACTTTTCTCCCACACACCTTCATCATGTGTATACCACCCTATGCTCTTTATTTAAGATGGCAAATTCCACATCAATGCCCCAGCAGGGAACTGGCACCAACCACACACGTAAACCAAGAGGTCATCCTCAGCACGTCTTCTTTTTCTCATCATTTAATCACCCAGGAAAAGAGCATGACTTTCTCATGGGTTGAGCCAATTACTGGATTAATAAAAGAGGAAAAATGGCTAGAAATAGTGTGAGGTGATAGAGAAGGCATTCAATATAATACAATTTTAAAGAAAATACAAATGAATGATCTAGAAATACCAGAATATTTTCTTGCGGTTTTTGAGCAGAAGTGAGAACAAGATTGTTGTACAGTATCATATACCCATCAAGCATTATACATTGAACTGTCAAAGAGACCAGTCCACATGGATCAGCAGCATTGACCGTGGCATGTAAATGAAATGTTCATACATGTGTTCAAACACAGAGCTAAACACACTAAAGCAACATGGTCTAATTACACTGGCTAACTGCCAAACATCTAACAAGGCAGACTCATGTAAACTGGCACTGCTATACACTGATAGACTCAAAATCTCCATCACACAGCCATATACAGTAGCACAGTGTGTCTCAAACCTATTACAGCTAGTTAGCCCCTTTAAATGTAATTTTATGGATCTCTTTATTACATATTTGTTTTACAAATATAATCCAACTATTTAAATGTTAGGCTCATTATTGAATTAGGTACAATGATATTAGGGCTATTTGAGGTTTGGACTAAACCCATGCAATTCAAGCAATAAATGAAACAGGCTAATAGTTATTTAAAAATTCATAATTATGAAAAACTTTACAATGTTGTTAATACTACTACTACTACTACTAATAATAATAATAATAGTGGATTGTGGATTGGTGATGTAGCACCAGATTAATTTTTTTTTATAAACAGATCCCACATGATTGTGCGCCCATGTCCTCTGCTAACATCATGGTGCTAGACAAAGCAGCACAACCCAGAGGCCCTACAGATCCAGGCCTTGAGGGGCCAGAGCCACTCTGGTGGCACAAAGGAACCTACATATGATACTGAGCATAATGATTTATGTTGTAATGTTATGGCTGAGAGGTTTGAGCGACATACATATACTAGCTTTTAGTTGTTGTTGCAATTCCGACATAATTTGCATGAGATGGCCTTCACAGTTAGACTTATACTAGTTTTCCATATCAAGTGTCCTTCACTGCCATCATTACCAATCAGTAGTAGTTAAAATTTAGAGCTTTGACCATCTAGATTGTGACATTGTCTATTTTTAAAAGCAGTATAAAACTTGATTGCAATTTCATTGGTAAGAGCCAATATTTCATAAGATTTAATGAATCCAGTCTTCTCCATCATGACATCCATAAATTACCCGGGACATTATTACTACAGAAGCAGACCACCAGTGGATTGAAACAGTGGGTGTTAAATTGACTAATATGCAACTGCAAGCATGGACCAATTAGCAGCAGGTTTGAAGGGATTCTAATGCAGTTCTGCCCTTTGCGGTCCGTTTGCCATTAGCAACATTAGAGAAAACTGCAACACATAATAGTTTCATTATGGTGATGGCTTTTTTTTTTTTTTTTTTTAAAGCAGGGCGCTTGTTAGATTGACGTTTGGGGTTAATGCAGCCACCATTGATCCATGTATTTATGTATCCCATGAGCCTTCAACTGTCATCTAACGCACCAGCTGAGAGATTTTTACTAAAATGCCAGATTCTGTGTTTGCCATGGTTTTCCATATCCCCTCTCTGTGTGCTTCACATACCACACACACACACACACGTTCAATTTCTACAGTATGTCTGAGTGACTGCATACCCACAGGCTACTATATCACTGAGGTCAGACCATCAGAAGTTGGTATCAAAGAAAGACATCACATATGGATTAAAACCACCCACACACACAAACATACTGTACAAACAAGCAAACAAACACAAACACAAACACATGTACACGAGTAGAAACCTGGACAAGGCGCAAACCATTACCTCCCCAGAAAATAAAATAAAAATAAGCGGGAGAGAGAGAGAGATTGCAAGATGATAGGCAGCTGATATTTATTGGCTGATGCACAAGGTAAGTATTTTTTTTCTTCCAGGGGATTGCCAGTTGGATTGTGATTGAATGCACTTCATGAATAAATGCATTATGTGTCTCCCTGAGTTTTTATGTGGGAGTTAAGCATGCTTGTGTACTTCTGTCATATACTAATATTTCATCCAGAGCTGATAGAGAGAGAAAAAGAGAGACGGCAAAGGAATCCAAAGAGCAAGGCATAATGAGAGCATTAAGTAAGTAAGTCTAAAATAAAAATGAGTTGAATGTGCACATATACTGTGGATAAATTCTAATCCTGTGCAAAATAAATTAATAAGCCCAAGGTAGATGTGACTGTAAATCATACAGGAATCATATGGTAGATAGCTGTGAGTCAAACTCTTTAATACAAGGAAAAAAGTAAAACACAAGGCAGAAAGATAGTCAAAAACAGTCAATGTTAAAAAGGCAAGAATAGGAAGAAAAAATAAGAAAAATTGGATATAAAAGGTTTAAACCAGAGAACAACCAAAAGAAAACCTCTTAGAACTGTCAATCAGAAGAGAAAACATGCACATGTGAACATGAGAAAGAGTGCTTGAATATCAATCAATCAAATTTATTTATAAAGCACATTTAAAAAATTTCCGTTGACCAAAGTGCTGTACAAGTATAAAACAATAAGTCAGCAGGTACTAAACAGCGTATCTACTTATACATCGCTCACTAGTACAATAAACCACAAGACACAAATCCATAGGATAAAATAAAATAATAATAATAATAATGAGTAATAAATAAGATGAAGCCAGCTTAATAAATCAAGAGGAATAAAATGCGCATGAAAACAGATGTGTTTTAAGCATGGTTTTAAAACGATTAAGATTCTGGGCGGCTCTCAACTGCAAAGGGAGGCTGTTCCACAGGCTGGGGGCTACTACCGAAAAGGCCCTGCCACCTCTGCTTTTGAGCTTTGTTCTGGGGATATGCAATAATTGATGATCAGAGGATCGCAAGACTCTGGAAGGGGAGTACGGAACAAGAAGCTCCGACAGATAAGCAGGTGCCAAATTATTTATGCTTTTAAAAACAAGAAGTTATATTTTAAACTGGATCCTGAAATGTACAGGAATACACCAAGAAATGATTAAAACAGGAAACTGGTGTGCGATAGAGATCAGATGAGTGAGAGAGTTGGAATGGCTGGCCTTCATTGTGCACTGGTCAAGTGGCTCCTGTAATGTTAGTGGAACTGGACGTGACAAATACAGATGATGATGTAATAAAAGACACGAACATCCCTAAGAGTAGCATCAACCTTTTAAATAACCTGATTTAACTTTTTTGCAAATTAGCTTGAGACCATGTTGCCATTAATATACATTATATACTCTAATTCAGCTACACAAAGAAAATAACTGCTCGAGTTCTTTCCATTATCTAAAGCTCTGTTTTTTCAATCTATATTATGAGGAAATACTATCAAATATCTGGCTTATTCTCTCTTATAACCTGATCTCTACAGTTTAATTTGGAAATGGTCTTGATGAATAGCGTATGTTCTTAAAAACTGACACACAAGTGTGTGATTACACGCATATGCAAGCTTAGTTGCCTAGCATTTCCAAAATCTCTTCCGTGAATACTATCACATTCAGTCATCCGAGGGCTCTTTTAAGCATGGCCCGCCTTTGCCGAATGGAAACATATCTGTCATCAGTCCATTTAGTCACAACCCACCTATCCATCTCTCTCTCTCTCACACACACACACACACACACACACACTCTAGTCCACAGACACTCTCTCAATCTCTTTGTTCTTGTTTCTAGCAGAGTGTGTAGCCTTTATATACTGTATTTCTCTACACCCCCTTCTTGTCTCTGCTCTATAACTTCCTCCCAGACCTCGTTTCTGTCTATTTTGACACAGTGTCTATTACTGCGTCTCTCATTCACAGACACACTCTCACTCACTTGCACTCAGTGTCTGTGGGATGAGGGCTCTTTCCTAGTTTCCTCCATGCTGACTCCAGCATTTTTCACTCAGCCTGCTAAAATAAACCTCGCCAGTCCCAGGAACCTGTGTAAATAAGCAGCAAGCTGGGCTTGCCCAACCCTAGCCGAAACAACTGATGTAAGTGATTGCTCCTTTACCTCACTGATTAAAAGAGCGGCCCGCAATACTATCCAGGCGCTAGTTCAGCCAAGCGGAAAAACGCCAACCCTCAATCCAGAGGAAAATAAGCGGCTGGGCGTTGTGATTGGCAGGAGACCAGCAAAACAAAAACTTTATATGTTGTGGCAGATTAGTGATCGCGCCTAGCCTTGCATAGTCCTAGACTATGGCTAATGTGCTTTAAAGATTGCCTGATCCCTTGCAGAATGGACACCAAAAAATAGTTTAGGCACATTTTTTGGGATGACTTTGCCATAAGCCAGAAGAAAATGTGGTCAGACTAACTGTGTGCCTTCATTTCCCATGGTACATTTAGGTCAAAGGAAAAAGCCTAGGAAGAGGACATGGGTCAGGTGTACTGTACTAGCAAGGCAGTGAGTGAGTCTGCAAACTGAAGTGTGTTGCTCCTTTAGGTTTGCCCTTTCACATTGAGTCGAGACCAATCTTACACTGATTAGGTCAAGATATACAGTAGAGATGTTGCTGTTTGTCCCCAGTCCCAAACCCAGTCTCTGATGAGGTTGTTAAAACACTCTGTACATAACTATATTAACTACAGTAATAACAAACTTTATTATTAAAGCAGCTGTCTCTTACATAACAAATAATGAAACAAGAATAATGCCAATTACAAACAATATACATAAAAAAGGTCAGTGGGATCCACCAAAAGCAGTAGCCATGCACATTTCAGCATGATTTTGCTGATTGTCGGCATTTTACTACCCGTAGCTGCCACACCACATGAGCTACAAGTCTAATAACTGAAATGCCAGTTGCCCAAAACACACCAGGCTCTAGTGCCCCAGAGACACATAAAGCATTGTTCGTAATAAACACAGGTACATTGTGAATCTAGGTAGCTATGAGGCGGCTTGTACAATGGGCAATAATAACACCAATCAAGGCAAAGAGAGAGCTAAAAGAACAGAGCACAGGGGAAGTCCATGGGATCGACAAAACAGCGGCAGAGCATGCGGAGACACACTGAGAGCAACACAGATCAAAAACACATTCTGAAAGTAATCAAGAACTGCGTTTGACTGCAAATGTGGATCTGGTTTAGATGAGAAAGACCATGGAATTATACTGCTTTTGGTTGGGTCCGTCAGAGATTATCACAACCTGATAATCTGATAAACTACAAAGCAAACAGTTTACTGATATAGTCAAGGTTTAAAGCTATAAATTGTATAAGGAAATGTGCAGTGTTCAAACAGTCTACAGATACTGAAGTCATGTGCATATGTTTTACATCTAAATTTCACAAAGGCATGTTTGTGTCTGTATCTCTAAATTAGCACCAGTAACAGCGCGGACATGTTCACATACTGTATAATCATGCTAAGGACAAGCTCAGCGTTAAACTAATGTGATAATTTTTCTGTGGTTTACTTGTACGCATCCCTCCTTTTGCATCATGGTTCCCGTAATAATAAACAGCTCCTGTTTGTTTTATTCCATGTTCTGTCACTGGTCTGTTAATCTGTTGTGTTAACATCTTCTGTTACTCCCTAAATAGAGCTGTGAATCATAAATAGACTGTCAATGTCATTATTTTATTTATACATTTATTTATTGCTATTGGTTTGATTCCATCCAATTTAATACCACTAATGATTACTTGTCCCAAGTCACCATATATTTTTATGTTTTAGGCATTAAAAAGTTTTTAAATAAATACACATTACATTTTTGTGTACTTTGTGCTGTTTAAATATGACCCATAGGTGGTATTATTGCACCAACGGCCCATAAAATAATATTTTTATTTTATTTATTTATTTATTTTTTCAAAATGCAGGCTTTTTTTTTTTAAACCATTTGTTGACTTATACCATTTACAATTTTTAAATTTACAACGTGTTAATCAATTCAATTAACTGAATCGACCAACAAAAGACTGATTAAATTATATAATCAATTAAATTGATCTAAATTCTTTTCCTGATTAGTTTCTCTCTATATACCCTAATTTTATACCCTAATTTTCGTCCTTCTATTGCTATATTTTTTCAGGATTTTTTTTTATTATTTTTTTTTTATTCATGCTTGTTTGGTTTTTCTTTTTTTCAAATTTTCTCCTAATTTAGTTATAGCCAATTCTCACTATTTCTTTGTTAGTGCACACCCATTCAGCAACAATTACCAACCAGAGAGGGTGAAGATTTATGTGCTTCCAGCTGAACACATCAGAAATGTTGCAACGTTGGGGACGGCATAACACACTTTAAGGAAAGCACTAACTGCCCATCTGCTTGCTTGAGCTCACAGACTTCCATGATTGGCTACTATGACTGATGTGAGAGTTCAGGTATTCCATCCCTCCCACCCGAGAGAGCACGGCCAATCTGCTGTCTATACTTCCAGTTACAGTACAGATGGTTGTCACCTCACCCAGGAATCAAAATCATAATCTCTGTCTTGTAGGGTGAATATCTTTGCATTTTTTGTTTGCACTTACTCATTTTGACTTTTGCTCATTTGCCAAATGCCTGACTATAGATTGCCCTGTTACTGTATGTGCCTACCCACAGAAGCTTTACCCACCATTTGCCCAAACAAACATACGAGTGAATGCACTTGTCTCTAGCCTCATTCGCTTTCATTATATACAGTACATGCTAGAGAACAATTTGTTAAACATTGGAACTAAGCATAACTAGCTTAGAAGCAATTTATTAAAAATTACATTTATTCACTGATAGACAGGTCAACACACACACACACACACACTCGCACGCACACACGCACACACACACACACACACACACACACACACACACGTCAGCAACATGTCGGCACAAAGACAGGATAAAGTAGTTGCGGAGGGACGCTAAATGGGCTCCAAGGTGACCATGGTAACCACCAATCACTGCAACCAAACCCCACAACCCACCTGGCCTGAGTGTGCTTTTACAGTACCAGAGCCAAGTGCATCATTCATGTACACACACATTTTACACGAAAAAATTAGAACTTTTCTAGAGGTGATTATGTATTGGATAAAGCACTTCATCTAAAAAGTGCAAATGTTCTGTAGCATGCAGGTGTGTGTGTGTGTGTGTGTGTGTGTGTGTGTGTGTGTAGAATGAAGAGTGAGAAAAATGAAAGAAACAGAGTAAACAATAAGAAAGAAGAAGCAAAATGGTGACATAATAAAAGAGACAGAAGATGAAAACCACAGAGTGAGAGTATTGGAAGGAAACAAAGAGAGAGATAAAGTGAGATCAGGAAAGAGCCTGGTGGTACAAAGCACCCGAGTGTTAAAGACTGCTGCTGGGTACGAGTATGTGCCAGTACTCTTCATGGATAAGGCTGTTGGAGTAAAACCGCTGGTTCATGCCTGATCTAGGAACAGCAGGCAGATCAAAACGGCTTAACTAATCCAAAGCTGCAGAATTCTGGTTCTCTTCACCAATCACACCATTCCTCAGACTTCTGTCTTGTGCAATAAATCATCTCTTCTCCCTCCCTTCTTCCGGCCCTTTTTCTCTCTTTTTAATGATTTTATTTCATTATTGTCTCAACCTAACCACACACACCCCACCCGCCAAAAAAAAAAAAAGGGAAATTGAAATGAACAGATTACAAACAAATCTGAAATGACTGCTAACAGATGTTTGTCAAATATCACCTCTTACTCCAAGCAAATTCCCCTCTTCAATATTACATACACACTGTCCTTGTTTTTCTTCTGTTGGTACTTCATTTACTTAAAAAAAAAAAAGAAGCCAAATTCTTTTTACTTTAAAGCTTATTGTTACCAATTTTGAAGCATCAAAATTCACTTTTTAGTTATTTTAGACATTCCAATGTGTGTATATAAACATATAGCATGAAAAAATAATAATAATAAAAAAACATCATTGCATTTTGTCCCCCCCCCCATGTCTGTATTTGCTGGATTTAAAGAATCCAGATTGTCACCTAATGTAACTGCATAAACGATGATACCCTCCCTCAGGCTTGTTACTCAGCTCTGGTGTTCTCTAGTGGGGTGGGGTTGAAATAGCATATTTGGAAGGGGAGTGAAACAAATGTACTTTTAGGTATGAGAAAACACATTGTCTGAGGGGAATTTAAACTGCAGCAATAATACACTTGAAGGGAGGTGGGGGGCTCTGAGAGGCATCTTAACTTGTTAAAGAAACAATAAAACATGGAACCTTTAAGGATTTAATAGCACAAGCCCAGCTTTTTCATTTTGCATTTTGTAGCAGTTTGTAATTTTGCCTCCAAGTCAAACTGCAATTGAAATGAAAACACTGACAAATCTTTCTGAACCTACTACTTCAGCAGAACCTTAATGTGCTTCCTTAGCTGCTTTTCAGGGAAAGGGACAAGGCAGAACAATTATTTTTTTGGATGTAGAAGGAGCTAAAGCACAGGCTGGAAATATCATGAGGCAAAAAACAAACAAACTGTGAAATAAAAAATCACCACTGTATGATTATTACAGTACAATGTGTAAACATTCATTAATCATCCATTCTTTGCAGTAGCGGGGCTAACTTGTGTTGTGGTATGACATGACCTCACCAACTATGCAGTCAACAGTTATTTAAACCTATACTTTGATATCAATTGATTATTGCTGCTCATGTACACTCTTTGTATATATACGCAGAGTTCCGTGAAAAGGTATTTGCCCCTTTCTGATCTCTTTACATTTTTTGCATATTTGCCACACTTAAAAGCTTCAGATCATTAAACTAATTATAACACTACACAAAGGTAAGCTGAGGAGATACAAAATACAGTTTTTAAATGATGATTTATTTCGAGGAAACAATATGAAGGAATATATATATACACACACTTCAGGAAAGCAAAAATAGTATAGCAGAATCTTCCAACCTGACAACTGATGAGATTCAGTACATCATCTTGTCCTTCAATCCCACCACCTGTTCATTAGACCCAACCCTTTCCACAATGCTCCAGGCCATCTCAAAAGACCTCCTTCTCTTCATCACAACCATCATCAACCATTCCATGTCATCTGGTCATGTTCCTGCTGCTTTTAAGAAGGTAAGGTTTATTCCCATCTTCAAGAAACCCTGCCTGGATCCAGACATCAGCATCTATTGCCCGGTATCGGCAATCTCTCTTTTCTTTCAAAAATTCTTGAAAGGACTGTTTACATCCAAATGACTCTTCATCTCTTGCAGAATAACCTCAATCATCTCAACCAATCTGGGTTCAAAGTGACTCATTCACCAGAGACTGCATTTCTGTCAGTTACTGAGAGGCTCTATGCTGCTAGATTGGCTGTGCTGTCATCTGTCCTCATCCTCCTGGACTTCTCAGCTGCATTTGACACAGTAAACCATGGGATTCTCTTGTCTGTTCTTGCAAGACTTGGAGACTGTGGCACGGCATGGCAGTGGTTTACTTCCTACCTAGAAGATAGGTTGTAGGAGATGACATGGAGGTGATCCACATCTGACCCATGCAGACTCTCTACTGGTGTCCCACAGGGCTCTCTTGTTTTTCCTCTAGGAAAGGTCATATTCTCACACGGCTTTTCATACCATTGCTATGCAGATGACACGCAACTTATTCTCTCCTTTCCTCCCTCAGACACTCAGGTTTCTGCCCGGATTTCAGCATGTCTGGCAGACATCTCATCTTGGATGGTAGCTCATCAGCTGAAGCTCAATATGAGTAAACCCAAACTGCTGATCATCCCTGGTGATTCATGTCCCGGTCAGGACCTTATAAACTCCCTGGACAACAATCAGATCACTCCTTCAGCCACTGCCTGCAATCTTAGGGTAACTCTGGACAATCATCTGTCATTTTCCCCACATGTTGCTAACCTTACTTGCTCTTGATTTCTCCTTTCCAACATCGGAAAAACTCGCCCATTTCTTTCTTCACAGTCTACTCAGGTGCTTTTTCAGTCCCTTGTTATTTCAAGACTGAACAACTGCAACTCGCTCCTGGCAGGTCTGCCTCTGTCCATCATTTGTCCTCTGCAGCTGATCCAGAATGCAGATGAACATCTTGTTTTCAAACTTCCCATATTCTCCTACTGTACACCACCCCACTTCTTTACTCCCTGCAGCTGCTCACATCAAATTTAAAACCCTGATGCTAAAACCCAAAGCGAAAAAAGGGCCCAGCATCCACATACTGTACCTCTCAGCTTTAATCACACTACACACCACATCACATTCTTTGTGTGTTTTCTTGTGATGTGCATCTAGACTCTTTTCTGTTCTGGCACCTAGGTGGTGGAATGAACTTCCTCTAGATGTCCGTACAGCTGAGTCTCTGGCAATCTTTAAATGACGACTTAAGACTTACCTGTTTCTTCAGTACATGGGTTAATCTCGCTCCCTCCCCCCGTCATACACAGTGCATCCGGAAATTATTCACAGCACATCACTTTTTCCACATTTTGTTATGTCACAAATATTCTCAAATTATTCTAAAATGGATTAAATTCAATTAAATTTTATTTGTATAGTGCTTTTAACAATTGTCATTGTTGCAAAGCAGCTTTACACAATCAAAAGAATTAATTAAGTTTGTATGGAATGTGAATGTGTATGAATC